>SNVD02010550.1:0-46352 GCA_013180625.2 Boswellia sacra
AGGCTCAAACTGTCCAATGATGGCCTAAATCATTTCCCCAATGTTGCACAGTCTAGGATTTCGCCTCGAGTGACCATCAAACAAGATCTAGAATTCATTGAAATCTGAAGAAACATTTAAATTACATAAACTTTCTCTAAGTGAACAAATAACTCAGTGATAATAGCTCAGTTCTCAATGTTTCGCAAGGAATCAAAAGCAAAGCGAAAACCAATAAACATTTCAAGCACACAGATCCATGCATAATTTATCTTTTTCCAAGAGTTATTCTTAATTCAATCATTATCTTATCATCGACCCACAAAATGCAAGAAAAGAGGTACGTGGCGTTGTTACACCTTAGTCAAGATTGTATATTTCAACAATCCTTAGGACCAGTAGCCCGCAGACTTAAGGTTTCCAGCCTATATACCTTTATTATGAAAGAACAAAACAAGAAACAAGACACTTCAAATAACATGAAATAAACAAACTACAGATTTATTTAGAGAGTGATAAGTGTCTATTTATATATCATTTTCATATCAATTCGTCCATGTTTCTTTGCTATATTCCTTGGTATTTTTATGTTTTTGTGTGGTTTTGATGTTTGTAGGAGTTTTGGAGCAACTTGCACAAAATGGAGTAAAACCCTTCATTTTCACCTCTGCTAGTCAACCATATTCTCGGATTTAATTGTATTGATATACAATGAACCCGATGACGTATCATATACCGTTGAAAAGCTCTCGAAGTCTACTTTTTGGAGAAATTTACGGTTTATGAATCCATTCATTGTACCGAAAGTTGTAATCAAAACAGTGTGAGAAGTGTAGAAATGTAATTTCACACATCACTGTAGCATGTATAATACGGGATACTGTAGCATGTATAATACGGGACACTGTAGCAGGTTACTGTAGCAGAGTATTTAAACACATTTTAGGGTTTTATTTTCATAACTTGAAGAGGGGAGAACGTGGTAGAGGCTGCAGCTCTGGAATTCTTTCCTCTCTTGGAGTTCTTGAAGGAGAAAGGAAGCTTGGAAAGAGGAAGAACTACAATCCAAAGAGAATTACATCAAATTTGCTAAGTTTTTCCCTTCTCTTTCATTTTCTGAAATGTCTCCATGTTGTATTGTATTTACCACGTTCTTAAACATGTGTAACTGAATCTGAATTGGTTGAGGGTGATTTCAAGCCCCTGATATGGTTTTTGTAAGTTAATTGTGTAAGAAGTTGTTATCCAATTCTCTAATTGAATTTGCTTGTATTTTCCTATATCTAATGCTTATGATTGCTTGATGGATTGTATTTCAAATGGCCAACTGAATATAATCTGGTTGTTGTCTATTGCTAGACTAGAAATCTTGATCCGTAATTGTCTTGAATTTCTAATCCGTAGTAGCAAAATTGTGATCAGAGATTGCAATTGGAGAATACAACCTAAGTTAAATAATCCGAGCTTGGGTGTTTATTGCTTAGATCAACCTATCTTTCTTATCGTAATGCATCCATTGAATTAAATTTAGAGAGCTTTTCTAGGTTGTTTAATGGATAGAGATTAAATAAAGAGCCTGTTTTGTTTAACAACAAAGTAAGGAAAGATTGGGATAACAGAGCTTGTTGTTATCTACGGTTGATAATTTCAAATGGTGTAATTGGATGACAATTCTGTGATTAATTTGCAAATCTATATCTTGTGGTAGAGAATAATCCCTTAACCAGATTTCTTTCATTGTGTATTTCTCAATTGATTTAACTTTGCATTGTATTATTCTTCATTTTCTTTCGTATTGAGTTTAGTTAATCAATCAATAAAACCCTCCATTTATTCTGTTTTCGTTTTCGAATAACAAATTTAATTAGAATCAATCCTCGTGGGAACGATATCTTACTCATCACTTTATTACTTGTGCGACTAGTATACTTGCTAGTTTCGAACACATCAAGTTTTTGGCGCCGTTGCCGGGGATTGATTTTCTAATCGATTTGTTATTTTGTTTCATTGTTGATTCATATTTTCTTTGTTTTTCTTTTCTGATTGTTTGTTTTTAGACAACATGGCAGTAAACTTCTATCAATTCAGTAGCGGATTTGAGCCACAAGTATCATGGAGAGTAAATGAGGTAAGCACTCCGAACATTAAACAACAACTTTCTGAGCTAACCTCTCTTGTGGAAAACATGGCTGTAGGAGATATGCAAAAATCTTATGAATGTGGGATATATTCTACGATGGAGCATCAAATCGACATGAATCCAACTTTACAAGAAGAATATATGGAACAAGCCAATGCCATGGGTGGATTTCCAGGACAAACGAGGCAATGGTATGATCCTTTCTCTAGCACTTACAATGCTGGATGGGAAGATCAACATAATTTCAGTTACTGGAATCATCAACCAATCACTCCAAATGTGATACCAAATCGGCCACAAAGTTTCAATCAACCTAGAGTGCAGCAACCATTTCAAATGCAACCACCACCAATGCCACATCCAGCACCGCAACCAGCTTCGCAAAACTCAGGTATGTCTCTCGAAGATATTGTTAATGCACTTGCCACTAACACAATGCAATTCCAGCAGGAAACTGGGGCAAGTATCCAAAACCTGGCAAATCAAATGGGACAATTAGTTACTAGCATGAGCAAATTCGAGGGCCAAGACACAGAAAAATTATCTTCTCAAATGGTGATCAATCCAAGCGAGACTGCTAGTGCGATAACTTCGCGAAGTGGAGAGCATTTAGATGTCTTACCAGGAAAATCACAAACTGATGAAGGAGATGACACCACATCCACCATGAACAAAACATTAACTTCTCAGGTAAATCCTATAACTCCTAGTCCTTCATATGTTACTCCTCCACTTTTTCCTAGTAGATTTGCAAAATCGAAGAAGGAGGAACAAGAACAAAAAATCCTGGAAACTTTTTGCAAAATCGAGGTAAATATACCACTTCTGGATTCTATCAAGCAAGTACCTTGTTATACAAAATGTCTCAAGGAGTTATGCACCAGCAAGAGAAAGTTAAAAGGGAATGAGAAAGTAAGTGTGGGGGAAAATGTTTCAGCTGTTCTACAAAGAAAAATTCCTCCGAAATGCAAAGATCCAGGTACGTTCACCATTCCATGCATCATTGGTAAAACCAAGTTTGAAAGAGCTATGTTCGATTTAGAAGCATCTATTAATGTCATGCCATATTCTATTTATGCTTCCTTAAATCTTGGACCTTTTGCGAAAACTGGTATTACCATTCAACTTGCTGATCATTTTTTAATGCATATCCCAAAAGAGTTGTGGAAGATGTGCTTGTGCAGGGGGAATTCAATTGGGTTTTCCCAGCAAACTTTCTATGTCCTTGAAATTGCGATGAGACCTTCCTAATCCACTCCGATTCTTTTGGTGACCATTCCGAAAACTGTTAGAACCAAGATTGATGTCATGATCGACAATCTCATCATAGGATTTGATGGCAAGCGATGATATGTTAGCAATAGTTTTGAGGCAATGAGGTACTCTAGTGACTTACATTCTGTTTTTGCAGTTGTCGTTGTTGATTCTTTGCCACAACAATATTTTGAGTTAACTCGCAAGAATGGATTGGAGGTAGCTATTAGTGAGCATATAGGGATAGAAAATTCCAATGAGTCAGGAATTTTGATACAAGTGTCCAAAGAAATGGAGGAAGTTGTGGCAAGCTTAGATGAGACCATAGCAATAACCACAAATAGGTATGAGTTTCGTACATTCAATTTCCTTTATCTAATGAGAAAATTTTTCCTTCTGTGATGACAGCCCCTGCCTTGGAGCTTAAGCTTCTTCCAGATCATTTGAGGCATGGATTCTTGAGTGAGAATGATCCTTTGCCAATGATAATAGAAATGGGCCCTTGCACGAATCAAGAAAAGAGAACCGTGAAACCGAAATACTTACAGACCACAAAATAGCTATTGAGTGGACAATTGTGACATCCAAAAGGCCCATCCATAGCATTGGACCGTATCTTGTTAGAAGAGGGATCCAAGCCCATTAGAGAAGCACAGCGGAGATTGGACCCTGCCATGATGGAACCAAAGTCGGGCTGAGGACGTTAAACCAAGCGCTTATTGGGAGGCAACCCAATGTTTTTGCAAAATAAATAAAAAAAGAAAAGAAAAATAAAATAAGGTAATAATGATCGATTTTTGTGTCTCGAGGAGATTCCTTTCGTAGGCCATCAAATTGATCAGGTTTTATCTCTCTTTAACATCTGTCTTATTTGTTTTTATTTGTTTTTACTTGTTTTTGACTTTTGTTTGTTATTGCGTTGTTATCTCTTTTATGTGTCTTTAGTTTCGTTTCTGCTCTTTTCTTTTCCTTCCTTTTGTTTAATTTGATTATTCCGTACTTCGAATTCATTTGTGTAACAGCTTGAGGAAACATCCAAACGGGAGCTGAAGTCATTGCTCGAACGATTGAATCGTGCATATCTGAGAAAAGAACAAACTCAATCGCATTATCGGTAATATCTCTCCTTTTCTCCTCTTCAATGGATGCTGATATCTTTCTATCGAACATTCGTAAATATTTCCCTTCACTTCCTCAAAATGCTGTGTTTAAAATTTATAAAGTACGGATGACTAGACTTTGGGCATTGATGCTCTAAAATGTGCCTGCTGATATCCGATGGCTTATCGAAGCCAAGGTGAGATTGTCCGGTGAGCCGGACATTAATCTCGCAAAATACAGGCCTGGTCTAGGAAAGAGCTACTACGCCAAGAGGCGAAGAGCGAAAAGGTTACAAGTATGTTATAAATGTGCTAGATGGAATTGTAACCAGACTTGTCGTTCATTAGGTTTTGCGTCCAGGAATCGAGAAGACAAACTTTCATTTATTAAGAATGGTTTGAGTAATGAGTCGCTGGATAATGTTTTGTTAACTCTCGAGTCACATTCTTGTGGACTTGTTCAGCGTGAATTGCTTAATCTATGGACACAAGTTCGTGATGAATTGCAGTGTTATAGTCTAGGGAATCTGACTAAAAACGACCCTGTTTGCCAGTTTATAAGAAAACTGGAGGGAAAGCAAATCCCCGACTCATAGAAGGCGTTTCAGCCGTTACTGGACGTAAAACCAGAGGAAGATGTGAGCCACAATCACAACTACTTGTATATTTTGAATGTGTGTTGTTGTTGTCGAATTTTATTTCTTTCTTGTTTCGTTTGATCTGATTATCAATGTGTTTTTGTGTTATTGTTGTTTGTTGATTTTGTTTGTTTTAATTTCAAGTTTTCTTTTTGACAAACCATATGACTACCCTATGGCATAAGTACACGTGGGAGACAAGTGTGGAGGTTTTGTCAACCTTCACCGAAAGTGTATCTCTATTTTTTATGCTTCACGTGGGAGACAAGTGTGGGGGTTTTGTCAACCCCCGCCGAAAGTGTAACTCCATTTTCCATGCTTCACGTGGGAGACAAGTGTGTAGGTTTTGTCAAACCCTGCCGAAAGCATATCTCATTTTTTTAAATCTTGGGGCGAAAATCTGCATCGAGCAACCCCCACCGAAATTATGTCCCCATGTGTCAAATTTGAGAGTTTTACGTGTGTATATATACATGCTGCATATTTTGAAATGTCATTTTATAACCTGTCTTGCACTTGAATCGCATAATACCTAACGTACATCATTGTCTTGCACAAGTTTAGAGCACTTTTAGAAATGGAGAAAACACCAATTCGGCGATTCCAAAATATATGCGTATTTTGTGGATCGCAATTTGTAAAGATGGAGAGTTTACAACAGCAGCTCTTGATCTTGGTAGGACATTAGCTGCGAGGGGTATTCATTTGATTTATGGAGGGGGTAGTCTTGGGTTAATGGGGTGTGTGTCGACAGCTGCATCCTTGGGAGGAAGTAAAGTTCTCGGCATTATCCCTAAACCATTAGCTGTGCGAGATATCGTAGGCAACACAATCGGGGAAGAGTTACAAGTCTCTAGCATGCATGAGCGTATTGCACATATGATTGTTAAGTCCGATGCATTTATAGCTTTACCCGGTGGTTATGGCACATTAGAGGAGATATTTCAAATCACCTCTTGGGCACAGCTAAACAGCCATAAAAAACCCATTGGTTTGTTAAATGTCAATAACTTTTTTGATGGTTTGTTGTCTTTTCTTGATCAAGCTGTAGAAAAAAATTTTATCTCACCATCAGCGAGGCAAATCCTTGTTACAGCTTCAACAGCAGGGGAGTTAATTGACAAACTACAAGAATTCGTCTATTCGCCTGATCCAACAACAGCTCGGATTGATTGGTTTGGAGAAGGCAATAAGAGGCGTAAACTGGATTTAACACTCCATCTGTAATCTCTATTTGCTGGTTTGCTTTGTTTTCATTTGCTTTGTTTTTATTGTGTTTATTTGAGTTTTTTTCAGGTTGTTTCTTTTGTCCCAGGTAATATTTTCTAATCTTGGCTTTTAGAGTGGTGGCTTAAAAAGTTCAAGTTCTCTTGAAACGCATTCTGGATTTCTTTAATCCATAATGGATGAATAAGGAGGCTAACTTCTAAACTTTTTAGACCCATTCTAACTGAATTGTTTGTGTTTGCTGACTTGTTGGACTATGTTATTTTTTGAGTAAGTTTAGTTTTACGTAATTTAGAGTTGTTATGTGTTTTCGTCTTTATTTATATTTCGATTCGAACAAAAAAAAAAATTTACATTGTGGAACCAACCTGGAGAATGGCAGAATATGGGGGTTTTCAACTCTTGAAACGCATGATCTCTCAATTAAATCTGTAGTTTGTTTATTTCATGTTGTTTGAAGTGTCTTGTTTCTTGTTTTGTTCTTTCATAATAAAGGTATATGGGCTGGAAACCTTAAGTCTGCGGGCTACGGTCCTAAGGATTGTTGAAATATACAATCTTGACTCAGGTGTAACAACGCCACGTACCTCTTTTCTTGCATTTTGTGGGCTAATGATAAGGCAATGATTGAATTAAGAATAACTCTTGGAAAATGATAAATGATGCATGGATCTGTGTGCTTGAAATGTTTCTTGGTTTTCGCTTTGCTTTTGATTCCTTGCGCAACATTGAGCACTGAGCTATTATCACTGAGTTATTTGTTCACTTAGAGAAAGGTTATGTAATTTAAATGTTTCTTCAGATTTCAATGAATTCTAGAACTTGTTTGATGGTCACTCAAGGCGAAATCCTAGGCTGTGCAACATTGGGGAAATGATTTAGGCCATCTTTGGATCGTTTGAGCCTTAATAGCCAACCTTGACAGAAAGTGATCCCTAGTTACCCCTTTGAGCCTCTGTAATCCTTTTTCTTTGTTAACTCACTAAAAGATTTCCTAACCTAAAATGATTTTGTTCCAAACAGTTAATCCTTTACCTATGAGCATGTAGATCATTCACAATTAAATTCTGAGCTATGTTCTGGTTTTGGGAAGTTAGAGGAGGTTGGGATGTATCATGCGCAATACAAGTGAGTTCCATTGTGCTTGAAAAAAAAAAAAAAGAAAAACAGAAAAAAAAAGCCAATCTGTACCTATCGTCCACGTACTTACACATTGAGGACAATGTGTTGTTTAAGTGGGGGGGAGGGGAAGTGTAATAAAAAAAAGAAAAAAAAGAAAAAAAAAAGAACAAAAGAAGAAGAATAAGAGATCTATACCCTTAAGTGTTCTTAAAAAGAATGAAACAACAAAATGTGGGGGTGTAGTTTTCTTTTGTTTTCTGCAAAAAAAAAAAAGATTGAGTGTTCTAAATAAGTTTGGGGGAGTAACCTGGTGAATTGAAATGAAGTTGTGGTATATGGTTGAGCTCTACATAGTCTTGAATGATTTATGTGTTTGTGGGTGATTTGAGCCAAATTATTATCCTTTATCATCCCTTCACCCAAGCCAAACGTTACAAGCTTAATAAAGTCCTACTTGATCCTTAGTGTTGTGCATGTCTACATTAGTGGAGAGTGACTTGAAGAGCAGGCCTATGGAGTTCATTTATACACACATCTTCAATATTAAATATGATTCATTTTTATGCATAAACTCATTCGGGTTACAAGTGATCAGGTGAGAATGGCTCTACACACACACACTTGAGGAATTGAAGTGAAGCGAAACTAATCTTTCGGATAAAAATCTTGATCAAGTGCATTATTTTGAAGTTTTCCTTGGGTTATAATTAAGTACAATCTTTGAGGCCTATTTGCAAGTTGAAGCATTTGTGTGTTTAATTTTTCTTTGATTCTATTTCGGTTTAGTTTTGTTTCGTATCATTTTAGTTGCTCGAGGACTAGCAAAGTCTAAGTGTTGGGGAATTTGATAGTTGTCTATTTATGTATTACTTTTATATCAATTCGTCCATGTTTCTTTGCTATATTCCTAGGTATTTTTATGTTTTTGTGTGGTTTTGATGTTTGTAGGAGTTTTGGAGCAACTTGCACAAAAATGGAGTAAACCCTTCATTTTCACCTCTGCTAGTCAGTGATCTTCTCGGATTTAATTGTATTGATATACAATGAACCCGATGACATGTTATATGCCGTTGGAAAGCTCTCGAAGTCTAATTTCTGGAGAAATTTACGGTTTATAAATCCATTCAGTGTACCAAAAGTTGTAATCAAAACAGTGTGAGATGTATAGAAATATAATTCCAAAAGCACTGTAGCATGTATAATACGGGGCACTGTAGCAAGTCACTGTAGCAGAGTATTTAAACACATTTTAGGGTTTTATTTTCATAACTTGAAGGGGGGAGAACGTGGTAGAGGCTGAAGCTCTGGAATTCTTTCATCTCTTAGAGTTCTTGAGGGAGAAAGGAAGCTTGGAAAGAGGAAGAACTACAATCCAAAGAGAATTACATCAAATTTGCTAAGTTTTTCCCTTCCCTTTCATTTTCTGGAATGTCTCCATGTTGTATTGTATTTACCACGTCTTAAACATGTGTAACTGAATCTGAATTGGTTGAGGGTGATTTCAAAGCCCCTGATATGGTTTTTGTAAGTTGATTGTGCAAGAGTTGTTATCCAATTCTCTAATTGAAGTTGCTTGTATTTTCCCATGTCTAATGCTTATGATTGCTTGCTGGATTGTATTTGGGTGGCCAACTGAATATAATCTGGATATTGTTTATTGCTAGACTAGAAATCTTGATCCGTAATTGTCTTGAATTTCTAATCATTAGTAGCAAAATTGTGATCAGAGATTACAATTGGAGAATATAACCTAAGTTAAATAATCCGAGCTTGTGTGTTTATTGCTTAGATCAAACTATCTTTCTTATCATAATGCATCCATTGAATTAAACTCAGAGAGCTTGTTCTAGGTTGTTTAATGGATAGAGATTAAATAAAGAGCTTGTTTTATTTAACAACAAAGTAAGGAAAGATTGGGCTAACAGAGCTTGTTGTTATCTACGGTTGATAACTTCAATGCTGTAATTGGATGACAATTCTACGATTAATTCGCAAATCCATATCTTGTCGTAGAGAAGGATCCCTTAACCAGCTTTCTCTCATTGATTTTTCATTCGAATTAACTTTCTGTTTTGTTATTCTTTGTTTGCATTATTATTTCACTTAGTTAATCAATCAATAAAACCCCCCATTTGTTCTGTTGTGGCTGTAAAATAACAAATTCAATTAGAATCAATCCTCGTGGGAACGATATCTTACTTATCACTTTATTACTTGTGCGACTAGTATACTTGCTAGTTTCGAACGCATCAGTTAATCATTCAACAAAACCCCCCCTGTTTAGTTTATCGTTGCTGGAAAATAACGAATTCAATTAGAAGCAATCCTCGTGGGAACGATATCTACTTATCACTTTATTACTTGTGCGACTAGTATACTTGCTAGTTTCGAACGCATCAATTTTTTGGCGCCGTTGCCGGGGATTGATTTTCTAATCGATTTGTTATTTTGTTTTCATTGTTGATTCATATTTTTGTTTGTTTTTCTTTATTGATTGTTTGTGTTTAGACGACATGGCAGTAAACTTCCATCAATTCAGTGGCGGATTTGAGCCACAACTACCATGGAAAGTAAATGAGGTAAGCACTCCGAACATTGAACAACAACTTTCTGAGCTAACCTCTCTTGTGGAAAACATGGCTGTAGGAGATATGCAAAAATCTTATGCATGTGGGGTATATTCTACCATGGAGCATCCAATGGACATGTATCAAACTTTACAAGAAGAAGATATGGAACAAGCCAATGCCATGGGTGGATTTCCAGGACAAACAAGGCAATGGTATGATCCTTTCTCTAACACTTACAAGTCGGATGGAAGATCACCCTAATTTTAATTTACTGGAATCATCAACCAATCGCCCCAAAGCCATACCAAAAATCACGGCCACAAGGTTTGCACAAATGCAACCAACACCAATGCCACATCCAGCACCGCAACCAGCTTCGCAAAACTCAGGTATGTCTCTCGAAGATATTGTTAATGCACTTGCCACTAACACAATGCAATTCCAGCAAGAAACTGGGGCAAGTATCCAAAATCTCGAAAATCAAATGGGACAATTGGCTACTAGCATGAGCAAATTCGAGGGCCAATGCTCAGAAAAATTATCTTCTCAAACGGTGATCAATCCAAGAGAGAATGATTGTGCGATAAGTTTGCGAAGTGGAGAGCAAATTCGAAATGGAGAGCAAATGGAAACTGGGGCAAGTATCCAAAACCTGACAAAGAAATCACAAACTGATGAAGGATATGACACCACTTCCACCATGAACAACACATCATCTTCTAAGGTCGATCTGAAACTGTCAGAAGTCCTCTTAATGTTACTCCTACACATTTCCTAGCAGTATTAGGCACAAATCTCACAAGATAGGAGGAAACAAGAACAAGAAATCCTGAAGAAACTTCTCACAAAAATCGAGAGTAATATACCACTTCTGGATGCTATCGAGCAAGTACCTTGTTGTAAAAAATTTCTCAAGGAGTTATGCACCAACAAGAGAAAGTTGAAGGGAAATGAGAAAGTAAGCGTGGGGGAAAATGTTTCAGCTGTACTACAAAGAAAAATTCCTCCGAAATGCAAAGATCCAGGTACGTTCACCATTCCATGCACCATTGGTAAACCCAAGTTTGAAAGAGCTATGTTAGATTTAGGAGCATCTATTAATGTCATGCCATTTATTTATGCTTCTTTAAATCTTGGACCTTTTGCGAAAACTGGTATTACCATTTAGTTTGCTGATCATTTTAATGCATATCCCAAAAGAGTTGTGGAAGATGTGCTTGTGCAGGTGAATCAATTGGTTTTCCTAGCAGACTTCTATGTCCTTAAAATAAAGGATGAGACATCTCCTAATCCAACACCGATTCTTTTAGGGAGATCATTCTCGAAAACTGCTAGAACAAAGATTGATATTCATGATGGCATTCTCACCATAGAGTTTGATAGCAAGGTTATCCGTTTCAATATTTTTTAGGCAATGAGGTACCCCGGTGACTTGCATTCTGTTTTTGCAGTTGATGTTATTGATTCTTTGCCACAACAACATTTTGAGTTAACTCGTAAGAATGGATTGGATGTAGCTATTAGTAAGCACATAGGGACAGAAAATTCTAAGGAATCAAGAATTTTTATACAAGTGTCCAAAGAAATAGAGGAAGCTATGGCATGCTTAGATGAGACTATAGCTATAACCACAAACAGGTATGATGTTTCGTACATTGAATTGCCGTTATCTAATGAGAAACTTCTTCCTTCTGTGATGAAAGCCAATACCTTGGAGCTTAAGCTACTTCCAGATTATTTGAAGCATGTGTTCTTGGGTGACAAAGATCCTTTGCCAATTACAATAGAAATGGGCCTTGCACCACTAAAAGAAGAGAAACGCGTCCGAGTACTTAAAGATCACAAAATAGCTATTGGGTGGATGATTGCTGACATCCAAGGCCCAGCCATATGCATGGACCGTATCTTGTTAGAAGAAGGATCCAAGGTCATTAGTGAAGCACAGCGGAGATTGGACCCTCCCATGATGGTACAAACGTCGGGCTGAGGACGTTAAACCAAGCGCTTATTGGGGGGCAACCCAATGTTTTTGCAAAATAAATAAAAAAAAGAAAAGAAAAATAAAATAAGGTAATAATGATCGATTTTTGTGTCTCAAGGAGATTCCTTTTGTAGGCCATCAAATTGATCAGGTTTTATCTCTCTTTGCCATCTGTCTTATTTGTTTTTATATTTTTTACTTGTTTTTGACTTTTGTTTGCTATTGTGTTGTTATCTCTTTTATGTGTCTTTAGTTTCGTTTCTGCTCTTTTCTTTTCCTTTTGTTTAATTTGATTATTTCGTACTTTGTACTCATTTGTGCAATAGCTTGAGGAAACACCGAAACAAGAATTGAAGCCATTGCTTGAAGGTTTGAAGCGTGCATATCTTGGAGAAGAATAGACTGAATGAATTACTGGTAATATCTTTCCTTTTCTCCTCTTCAATGGATGCCAATATCTTTCTGTCGAACCTTCGTAAATATTTCCCTTCACTTCCTCAAAATGCTGTGTCCAAAATTTATAATGTATGAATGACTAGACTTTGGGCATTGATGCTTCTAAATATGCCTGCGGATATCCGATGGCTTATCGAAGCCAAGGTGAGATTGTCTGATGAGCCTGACATTAATCTCGCAAAATTCATGCCTGGTCTAGGAAAGAGCTACTACGCCAAGAGGCGAAGAGCGAAAAGGTTACAAGTATGTTATAAATGTGCTAGATGGAATGTAACCAGACTTGTCGTTCATTAGGTTTTGCGTCCAGGAATAGAGAAGATAAACTTTCATTTATTAAGAATGGTTTGAGTAATGAGTCGCTGGATAATGTTTTGTTAACTATCGAGTCACATTCTTGTGGACTTGTTGAACGTGAATTGCTTAATCTATGGACACAATTTCGTGATAAATTGCAGTGTTATAGTCTAGGAAATCTAACTAAAAGCGACCCTGTTTGCCAGTTTGTAAGAAAACTGGATGGGAAGCAAATCCCCGACTCATAGAAGGCGTTTCAGCCGTTACTGGACGTAAAACCAGAGGAAGATGTGAGCCACAATCACAACTACTTGTATATTTGAATGTGTGTTGTTGTTGTCGAATTTTATTTCTTTCTTGTTTCGTTTGATCTGATTATCAATGTTTGTTTTTGTGTTGTTGTTGTTTGTTGATTTTGTTTGTTTTAATTTCAAGTTTTCTTTTTGACAAACCATATGACTACCCTATGGCATAAGTACACGTGGGAGACAAGTGTGGAGGTTTTGTCAACCTCCACCGAAAGTGTATCTCTATTTTTTATGCTTCACGTGGGAGACAAAGTGTGGGGGTTTTGTCAACCCCCGCCGAAAGTGTATCTCCATTTTCCATGCTTCACGTGGGAGACAAGTGTGTAGGTTTTGTCAAACCTCACCGAAAGCATATCTCATTTTTTCAAATTTTGGAGCGATAAATCTGCATCGAGCAACCCCCACCGAAATTATGTCCCCATGTGTCAAATTTGAGAGTTTTACGTGTGTATATATCCATTTTGCATATTCTCAAATGTCATTTTATAACCTGTCTTGCACTTGAATCGCATAATACCTAACGTACATCATTGTCTTGCACAAGTTTAGAGCACTTTTAGAAATGGAGAAAACACCAATTCGGCGATTCCAAAATATATGCGTATTTTGTGGATCGCAATTTGGTAAAGATGGAGAGTTTACAACAGCAGCTCTTGATCTTGGTAGGACATTAGCTGCGAGGGGTATTCATTTGATTTATGGAGGGGGTAGTCTTGGGTTAATGGGGTGTGTATCAACAGTCTCATCCCTAGTGTAGAGACAGCAAGGTTCTCGGCATTATCCCTAAACCATTAGCTGTACGAGATATCGTAGGCAACACAATCGGGGAAGAGTTACAGGTCTCTAGTATGCATGAGCGTATTGCACATATGGTTGTTAAGTCTGATGCATTTATAGCTTTGCCGGTGGTTATGGTACATTAGAGGAGATATTTCAAATCACCTCTTGGGCACAGCTAAACATCCATCGGAAACCCATTGGTTTGTTAAATGTCAATAATTTTTTTGATGGTTTGTTGTCTTTTCTTGATCAAGCAGTAGAAAAAAACTTCATCTCACCGTCGGCGAGGCAAATCCTGGTTACAACTTCAACTGCAGGGAGTTAATTGATAAACTACAAGAATTCGTCTATTCGCCTGATCCAACAACGGCTCGGATAGATTGGTTTGGAGAAGGCAATAAAAGGCGTAGAGTGGATTTAACTTTCCATCTGTAATCTCTATCTATTGGTTTCCTTTGTTTTTGTTTACTTTGTTTTTAGTGTGTTTATTTGAGATTTTTCATGTCATTTCTTTTGAGTTTTTTTTCAGGTTTTTTCTTTCGTCCTAGGTAATATTTTCTAATCTCGGTTTTTAGAGTGGTGGCTTAAAAAGTTCAAGTTCTCTTGAAACGCATTCTGGATCTCTTCAATCCATAATGGCTGAATAAGGAGGCTAACTTCTAAACTTTTTAGACCCATTCTAACTAACTTGTTTTTGTTTGCTGACTTGTTGAACTTTGTTATTTTATGAGTGAGTTTAGTTTTGCGTAATTTAGAGTTGTTATGTGTTTTTATCTTTATCAGTTTCGATTTAAAAAAAAAATTTGTGGAAAAACCTGAGAATGGTAGAATATGGGGTTTCCTTAACCCTTGAAATGCATTCTTCCTTAATAACTTCGTAGTTTGTTTATTTCATGTTGTTTGAAGTGTCTTGTTTCTTGTTTTGTTCTTCATAATAAAGGTATATAGGCTGGAAACCTTAAGTCTGCGGGCTACTGGTCCTAAGGATTGTTGAAATATACAATCTTGACTCAGGTGTAACAACGCCACGTACTTTTTTTCTTGCATTTTGTGGGTCGATGATAAGATAATGATTGAATTAAGAATAACTCTTGAAAATGATAAATGATGCATGGATCTGTGTGCTTGAAATGTTTATTGGTTTTCGCTTTGCTTTTGATTCCTTGCGCAATATTGAGCACTGAGCTATTATCACTGAGTTATTTGTTTACTTAGAGCAAGTTTATGTAATTTAAATGTTTCTTCAGATTTCAATGAATTCTAGAACTTGTTTGATGGTCACTCGAGGCGAAATCCTAGACTGTGCAACATTGGGGAAATGATTTAGGCCATCTTTGGACCGTTTGAGCCTTAATAGCCAACCTTGACTGAAATTGATCCCTAATTACCCCTTTGAGCCTCTGTAAGCCTTTTTCGTTGTTAACTCACTAAAAGATTTCCTAACCTCAAATGAATTTGTTCCAAACAGTTTATCCCTTACCTATGAGCATGTAGATCATTCACAATTAAATTTTGAGCTATGTTCTGGTTTTGGGAAGTTAGAGGAGGTTGGGATGTGTCATGAGCAATGCAACTGAGTTCTATTGTGTTTGAAAAAAAAAAGAAAAAAAAAGCCAATCTGTACTTATCATCCACGTACTTACACATTGAGGACAATGTGTTGTTTAAGTGTGGGGGAGGGGAAGTGTAATAAAAAAAAGAATAAAAAAAGAATAAAAAAGAACAAAAGAAGAAGAATAAGAGATCTATACCCTTAAGTATTCTTAAAAAGAATGAAGCAACAAAGTGTGGGGGTGTAGTTTTTTTTGTTTTCTGCCAAAAAAAAAGATTGAGTGTTCTAAATAAGTTTGGGGGAGTAACCTGGTGAATTGAAATGAAGTTGTGTTATAGGTTTGAGCTCTACATAGTCTTGAATGATTTATGTGTTTGTGGGTGATTTGAGCCAAATTATTATCCTTTATCATACCTTCACCCAAGCCAAACGTTACAAGCTTAATAAAGTCCTACTTGATCCTTGGTGTTGTGCATGTCTACATTAGTGGAGAGTGACTTGAAAAGCAGGCCTATGGAGTTCATTTATACACACATCTTCAATATTAAATATGATTCATTTTTATGCATAAACTCATCCGGGTTACAAGTGATTAGGTGAGAATGGCTCTACACACACACACTTGAGGAATTGAAGTGAAGCGAAACTAATCTTTCGGATAAAATTGTTGATCAAGTGCATTATTTTGAAGTTTTCCTTGGGTTATAATTAAGTACAATCTTTGAGGCCTATTTGCAAGATGAAGCATTTGTGTGTTTTAATTTTTTGTTGATTCTGTTTCGGTTTAGTTTTATTTCATATTGTCGTAGTTGCTCGAGACTAGCAAAGTCTAAGTATGGGGGAATTTGATAAGTGTCTATTTATATATCATTTTCATATCAATTCGTCCATGTTTCTTTGCTATATTCCTTGGTATTTTTATGTTTTTGTGTGGTTTTGATGTTTGTAGGAGTTTTGGAGCAACTTGCACAAAAATGGAGTAAAACCCTTCATTTTCACCTCTGCTAGTCAACCATCTTCTCGGATTTAATTGTATTGATATACAATGAACCCGATGACATATTATATACCGTTGGAAAGCTCTCGAAGTCTATTTTCTGGAGAAATTTACGGTTTATAAATCCATTCAGTGTACCAAAAGTTGTAATCAAAACAGTGTGAGAAGTATAGAAATGTAATTCCACAAATCACTGTAGCATGTATAATACGGGACACTGTAGCAAGTTACTGTAGCAGAGTATTTAAACACATTTTAGGGTTTTATTTTGATAACTTGAAGAGGGGAGAACATGGAGGAGGCTGCATCTTTGGATTTCTCTCATCCCTTGGAGTTCTTGAAGGAGAAAGAAGGCTTGAAAAGAGGAAGAACTACAATCCTAAGGAGATTCATCTACAAAGGAGATTTTCAAAGGATTTGCTAAGTTTTTCTTTTCCTTTTCAATTCTGGAATTTCTCTGTATTGTATTTATGTAGTTCTTAAACATGTGTAACTGAATCTGAATTGGTTGAGGGTGATTTCAAAGCCCCTGATATGGTTTTTGTAAGTTGATTGTGCAAGAAGTTGTTATCCAATTCTCTAATTGAAGTTGCTTGTATTTTCCCATATCTAATGCTTATGATTGCTTGCTGATTGTATTTGAATGGCCAACTGAATATAATCTGGTTGTTGTCTATTGCTAGACTGAAATCTTGATCCGTAATTGTCTTGAATTTCTAATCCTTAGTAGCAAAATTGTGATCAGAGATTGCAATTGGAGAATACAACCTAAGTTAAATAATCCGAGCTTGTGTGTTTATTGCTTAGATCAACCTATCTTTCTTATCGTAATGCATCCATTGAATTAAATTTAGAGAGCTTGTTCTAGGTTGTTTAATGGATAGAGATTAAATAAAGAGCTGTTTTATTTAACAACAAAGTAAGGAAAGATTGGGATAACAGAGCTTGTTTTTATCTACGGTTGATAACTTCAATGCTGTAATTGGATTACAATTCTATGTTAATTCGCAAATCCATATCTTGTGGCAGAGAAGAACCCTTAACCAGTTTCTCTCATTGATCTTTCATTCAAATTAACTTCTGTTTTGTTATTCTTAATTTGCATTCTTATTTCATTTAGTTAATCATTCAACAAAACCCCCCCTGTTTAGTTTATCGTTGCTAGAAAATAACGAATTCAATTAGAAGCAATCCTCGTGGGAACGATATCTACTTATCACTTTATTACTTGTGCGACTAGTATACTTGCTAGTTTCGAACGCATCACCTTGTATTGAATTTTAATAAATTGATTTATTATTGAATATGTCATGATAAGAAGTGCTACTATATGATGCCATGAAGTGATGGCGAGGGACTATCACTTATAATTGGATGAATGTATACTTTTTATTGTTGAAGAATAAAGCAATATAATCATCTTCTCCTTCCTCTATGTCTTCCCTCTTTCTATATATGAATATACAATTGCTATGATTGAATAATCACCTCACATGTCTAAATAAAGATAAAAATAGAATGTGTGCATAAAACAAATAATCTTAAGTAGACTGTATATCAATATGAGATATTTTTATTTGGTATACCCTAGTGGAGGCCTGATTTTGATCCCAACGAGTCAAATGAATCATACCTAACGTCTTAAACCTATCTCTGGATAAGAATAGTTTAGGTCCTGAAGTGAGGGATCAAATTACCCCCGCTCATTTCCTATTGAATAAATAGTTGGGGACTCCATTTCTGCAACATGCCTATGGCTCGTCTTTATCATAGTGTCATTGATGAACACTTAAATCTGTATGTTTAATAAGAGCTCAATTCATCATATTACACTAATAGTGTCAATAAATTCTTCAACTTAAGCATATTTGTAGTATTTGCATTTTTTGAATTAGCTTCATCTTAATTTTAGTTTTTGTTGTAGGTTTAGTAGGATGGGTATAACTTTCTATTTATAGATCAGAATGTTGCAAATCTAAAAAGTTGATTAAATTATCTATAAGATTGTATCTCACAAGCATCATGAAATTCAGGTTTTTAGTGGACCAAAAATGGGCTTGAAGTGAACCCATTTGCGATTTCAACCTAGTCTAACCATGCCTTTGTATTTTGATCGTGTCTCTTGAAATAAGAATCCAAATCATATGATTCAAGATGTTCTAGAAAGCTGAGAGAAATATCTATAGTTTTATGAAAACATATGATCAAAATTCTAAATATTTCAATCTCAAAATTTATGGTCAAAGTCGATGCATATGATGATCCAAATTGCAATAAGATATTTTACAATTGCCCTTTTGTAATTTGACAAATTTGCCCTCAAATGAATCCATAAGTAGAGGTATATTGTGAACCATGGAGCATCTTGGCTCTTGGTTGGGATCTCTTAACATTGTGTTTTCTCTCTTGTGTTTTGTTCTTTTAATGTTATTAATAGATAATTTTCTTCTTGTAATTTATTTTATTTCTTGCATAATGTCTTGCTAAAGTGAAAGGGTGACACTCTTGATATGAGAATAGGGATTTTTAACTCTTTGATATGTGTTTAATAATTATAATCTTGTGTTGCTTATTTCATATGTTTTATTTTTATTTTCATAATCAATCTTGACACCACTCATAAAGTGGAGGTCTTGATCCATTGTAGATAATCATTTGCACATAAAAGTTTGGATCTTTTGTAGACATCATATGATTCTCTCTTACCGATACAAGTGTAGTTAGCAACCTTGATTTGCTGTAGACATATAGTGATTGGCATATTGGATGCTTGAATCTATTTACAAGAAGCGATATAAATGTTGGTAATTAAACAAATATAATTCATATAACTAAAATAGACTTAAATGGCATACCTTCCGATTGGAACCTCCTTGATATGTGGATTCCAATCAAGTTATCATTAGGTTGTTTATCCTTATTTGATATATCAAGGACGGATCCCCTAAACTTAGCTTTCATTATTATTGTGTTAATTCCTCTTACTTGTGTATTTTAAGTATTCTTGTCTATTGCTTATGAACTTGTTCTTTCATTTACTATGGTAGGTTTTACCTTTCATTTTCCATGGATGGTTTTACTACCTTTTATTTTTGTTTCACATTTGAATGGTCAGTTATACCGCCCACCATCTTTACTTTTATTTGTTAATATTATCTTGTTATTTATTGAATTATTCATATCATATTTGCTTACCCTTTAGTTTGTACCGCTAAATCTCCTTCCCTATGGATCAACTCCGGCCTTGCAAGGTTTATTGCTTTAACACTCCTATATTTAGGAGATAATCCTTTTTTTTTTTATGTGTCAACCATGGTTGTAAATGCTCTAGCGGGATGAAAGCTCTATTCACAATGGCGACTCCAGTAGGGATAAGAGAAGTTGATTCTGTTTGGGATACCAAATTCTAATGGCTCATGTTGACATCTTGAGTCCTTGCATGACTACACTTTTGCACACAATGAGCACGAACTACTTAAACTAGCTATGTGGCATTGGCAAGAGAAGTCTTCGGCTCCATTTGCCCCTTAGACGAGACTCATATTGGTGTCATCACCTTTGAGCACACCATTAAATTGGTATAAAAATGGACGAGCCTAATGGGGCATCTCTCACTCGAAGGAGCCCAAACCAATGGACCCTTAAGACTCAAGCCCATGTAGAAGAGTCTAGAAATTTTCAATAGGATAAATATCTAAAACCTATGTTGAAACACATGTCTATGGATGTAAATTCGCCATGATTAGAATAACATCAACTCAAACCTCATGGAACCATGAATGAATACTACATCTTGAATTATCCACAAGAACAAAATAGGGACATGTGCTATGAGTTAAGTTTATCATGATGTTTAGAAAGCCATGTTATGATAACCATGGAGAATCCAATCATCAACATGTTTGTTAGAAATAGGTGAGAGAATCTTGAATTCCCACATCCCATGATGATGACTTAGGAATGAGGCCGAAAATCTTAGGAACAAAGACTTGACTCTAAGTGTGTAAAAGAGATAAGGTTGGAAGGTTGAAAGCGTGTCTATACCCTTATATAAGCATGCACCATATCATGCATACATGCATGCATGCATGCTTGGCGTTAAAAAGTTTGTTTTGTAGCCATCATAGCTTAGGTTAGACCAGGTGGTCGATTGACAAGGCAAGAGGAACTAGTAGACGAAACGGTTGCACCTAACAACAACAATGCTGAAATGGCCTAATTAAGAGTTGATATGACTGCACTCTAACAAAAAGTGGCCTAACTCATTGAAGCACCCTAAAATGGGCTGAACCACATGATTCAACCACCACCCGAGGGTAATGGTGATGGTGATGGTAAGACTAGCCATGGCAAAGATAGGGAGAAAAGCCAAATCAATCAAGAAGAGCCTGAATCGGTCAAGTATTTAGCCAAGGACATGGAGAAAGTCCAATCCCTCTTGAAGAAAAAGGGGTTACAAGGGGTTAAAGACCTAGACGATATCCTACTCATTGGAGACAATGATTTGTCGCCAAAGTTATGCCTTCTAGACTTACCCAAATTCAATGGGGAGGGCAACCCCAAGACGCACTTGAGATAATTCATAGCTATCATGGCCACCACTCCTTTGTCAAAGGAGTACATCTTGAAGTACTTTATGTTATCCCTAGAAGATAATGCGATAATATGGTACCATGACCTCTCTAGTAGAATTAGAGAAGATTAGAAGGAGCTATTTGAGCAGTTTATAGAGCAATATTACCATAATACTCAATTGGGGGTAACCTTGAGAGATTTGGAGACGACGTGCCAAAAGCCCAATAAGACCTTCTTAGAGTATCTAATCTATTGGAGGGTCAAGGCTACTAATATGACCACAAGGCCCGCAGAGAAGGACCAAGTCTACATGGTGGTTAATGGAGTCCATACCTTCATCAGTGATAGACTGGCAGGCTTTCCCATCAAAACTTTTGAAGACCTATATGCTTCAAGCATTCAAATAGAAGATTTGGAGCCCAAGCAGAAAAGAAGCAACAATAACTGCCCTAGAAGAAGTCAGGGGCAGTATCACCAAGCTAGTAGGTCTAGCACGAAGCACGTAGAGGTGAAAGCAATTGGCCAACAAAGGAAGTTCAGTCGTTTGGGAAGATTATCCAAGATCTTTGCAAGATTGAGAGCTGAAGCGATCTTGTAGCCATTGCCACCATGAGAGCTTCCAAATCCATTGCCAACAAGAACTTTTGGGCTAACTTTAAAAGTGATGAAGAAGAAGAAGTGAGAGTTGAGGGCTGACTTTAAAAGTGATGAAGAAGAAGAAGTGAAAGTTGGGGGGAGAAACACTTAATGCCAAGAGTGAGAATGTACAAAGAGTAACAAGGAGTAGTAGGTTTTACCATGAGACTGAGAAGGAAAAGTCAGTCAAGAAGGATAAGGCTATTGAGAAAGGCAAAGAGGTTGCAAAGGAAGAAACCAAAGAAGCAGAGGACCAAGTGATCAAACAACTGAAGAAGACTGAGCGAATGCTAGCATTTGGGACTTGTTAATTTCGTCCTAAAAATATAAAGAATCAATGGCGAAGGCTTTGGCAGAGGTAGAGACGTCAATGGTTGCTACTGTGAATGGAGCTTTCATCTCGCCAAAGCGTTTGCGACCACGACACTATATCAAAGCCTCTTTCGAGACCTAAAAAAACACAAATGAGTCAGGGGCATGTCTGAAGAAATGGAATCGCCACCCAATTATTCAATTGGGAATGAATGGGGCAATCCAATCCCTCACTTCAGGACCTAAACTACCCTCATCCCTTCAAAGATGGGTTCGGGATGTTAGGTACGAGTCATTCGACCCTTCCAAATCAAAATCCGTCCGCCACTAGGGTATACCAAATAAAAATAGCTCACCTTATTATACAGTCCTCTTAGGTGGTTCTTTTTAGGCCCACATTTCAATTTTATCTTCATTAAGACATGTAAGGAGACATTCAATTAATAACAGTTGTAAAAAGGGAGGAGAATAGACTTATATGTCCTCCAAACATGGGAGATAGGGGAGAGGATTACATTGCTCTTCAACAAAAAAAGTAAATTCTACTCTCAACAATGTCAAATATTAGACTAGAAATGACTCATTGAAATTCTCATAAATGTGTCCTAGAGGGAGAGACAGAGGATTTCTGGATGCCCCTAGAAGTGTGCCCAAGGTGTGCTTATATAGATTGATTAAAAAAACCAACGTGGGATCCAGATGAACAATGCCAGTGAACAATACCCATGTGAACAGTGCCACCAATGAATAATACACTCTGAGTTAGTTATGTTCAATCAATCATAACTTTTTATACAAAAATTTGATTTATAATCTACAAATTTCTATGTAAACCAGACATCTGTAGCTTTGCAATAGTTTATGACTTGCTGTATGATTCTTTTTAGATTAATTTCTATATTTGTTGAAGTTGGCCATTAGTTTTTTGGGTTTTTGGTTCTTTGGCTTTTCACACTTTTTTCCATTCAAAGGCTCTTTTTGAGCATTTCATATTGCTCAATACACATCGATGTTTCATCATTGAGCTCAAAAATCAAATGTCTATAGCTACTCCAAATGAGATGACCAAAGGAGCACCCAAGAGGGTAGAGAAGGGTGTAATCACCATCACTGATGAAGATCTAACTTTAGAAGAAGGAATCATAACAAGCAGTTGTTCATCATCATGAGATTGGTGGAAAGACGTCCCCTTGCATCATGGTGGATGACAGATCCGCCATCCACCTTGTGCCAAAGAAGATTTTGCACAAGTATGGGGTTGATGAAGATGAGCTTGAGCCTTGTGAGATAGTGACCAGGGCCTATGATGACTTGAAGAGGAGTGTCATTGGGATCTTCAAGGTGTTAATGAAGACAGGGCCAATTGAAATTATGATAGAATTCACAGTCCTTGATATTTCAATCACATTTGCTGCTTTGTTGGGATGAGTTGATTCCATCCACTTGGTAAAGTTCCTTCTACACTACATTAGTGGACTCGATTCAACATGGATGGGAAGATTGTGACCATTCATGCAGCTTCAACTATTGCACCAGCTGCTTTAAGTGTGAAGGTTAGAGAGATACCCTACATGGGAGGCTTTCATGTAGCCATAATTTAAGAAGTCAGCCTAATTATCGCTGAGATAATGAAGAAATAAGGATATTTGCCAAAAACTGGGCTTGGGAGGAATGGACGTGGTTTGCCATCCCTTCCAGATTTTGAAGGCCAAATTTCTAGAAGAGGTTTGGGTTATGAGTTTGATGGGGAAGAATAAGACTTTGAGCCCTAGAAGGGGAGATTTATTAAGTTCGTCAAAGCCCAAGATACAAAGTACATGGGAGCTGCTGAACCATAGGCTTTTAAGGGAATGTTGAAGTTCGAATTCGAGATTTTCAAGAATATCCTTCAAGCAAGAATCTCCAATGGGAATAACTTGGTTAAGGAAATGGAGAAGATAGCCATCAAGGAGGATAAGCCTCAAGATCAAGCACCACCAATGGACCCGTCCATCGACCTTGCTGCCTTCATCAAGAAAGGAATCAAAGATGTATTTTATGAGGAGTACTTTTGCCCAACCTCTTTGAAGAAAAGGACATTATTTATGTTTCTAAATTTGATGCAATAAAGAATCAATTTGCTTACTTGTGTGATACCCTTCCTAATGGTATTGTGCATCATAATTTACATTTCACTAGCATATTTGACATCCATACAGTTCAAACTCATGACATTAATCTTGATACAATTAAAAAACCCAAGAACATATGTATTTCACTTGATACAACTCCTGAAAAGAGAGAGGTTTGAAAGATTACTAAAGAAACATAAAGAAGTCATTGCTTGGTTCTATGATGACATACTTGGAATCGAGAGAAGTATCACTAAGCATGCAATTCCAAATATCTGCATATGAAGCCAGTCAAGCAAACGTTGAGAAGGTTGAGACTGGAATGGGCTCAGAAAATCAAGGAAGTAGTTTTCAAGCAGATTGAAGCCAAGTTTTTAGAAGTGGTGAAAAATCTACAATGGTTAGCCAATACCATGCTAGTGCCGAAGAAGGATGGAAGGGTCTGATTTGTGTTGATTACCAAGACTTGAATAAGGCCTCACTGAAGGATGATTTTCCTTTACCACACATTGATGTGTTAGTGGACAACATTGCTGCCAGTGTGATGTTTTCTCCTCCATAGATGGGTTTTCAAGATACAATCAAATAATGATGGCCAATGAAGACAAGATGAAAATGACCTTCATTATGGAATGGGGACCCACTGTTATAAGGTGATGCCCTTTAGGTTGAAGAATGTAGTAACAACTTATCAACGAATGGCCACGACACTGTTTCATGACATGATGCATAAGAAGATAGCAGTCTATGTGGATGACATGATGGTCAAATCTGAAACTCAAGAAGGTCACTTTGAAGCTTTACACAAATTCTTAGAAAGGGTGAAAGTTGCCGCTAAATCCAAAGAGGTTTATCTTTGGAGTCACCTCAGGAAAGTTGTTGGGGCTTGTAGTTGGCAAAAAGAGGATAAAAGTAGATCCAAACAAGGTCAAGACGATTACAAAGATGCCATCACCAAGGGCTAAAAAGGAAGGTTAAGGGTTTTTTGGGAATATCTAATATATCAATCAGTTCATTACCAAATTCTCATCTAGTTTGTACACAAATCTTCAGGCTTCTAAAGAATGATCAGTCAGTGGAATTGAATGACCAGTGCTAAGGGGCATTTGAGAATATTAAAAAGTAGATGAGAATAGTGTAAAGCGTGTCGTCTATTATCTTTACAAGAAGTTGCTACCGTACGAGATGAAGTATAGCTACATGGAGAAAACTTGCTTAGCCATGGTTTAGCTTTGAAAGAAGTTGAGGCATTATTTTTTAGTCTTATAATATTAAGGCTGTCTCAAAGGAGGATCTAATGAAGTATCTTTATGAAGCACCACTAATAGTGGGGAAGCTCGCAAGATGGCTAGTCCAGTTACCAGAATTTGACATTGAGTATGTCACCAAGAAGGTGGTGAAAGAAAGAGTAGTGGAAGAGTTTTTGGCCATGAATCTGATCGATGATGATGACCCATGGGAGTTAGAATTCCTAAATGAACATCTGGGGGTAATCTTAGTAGTGTGATGGAGGATGTTCTTTGATGGAGCTATCAATCAAAACAGTGTTAGAATAGGAGTTATTCTAGTATCACTAACTGACAAAGTCTTCCATTCGCTAAGAATGTTGGAGTTCAGAGTCACCAATAACATGGTTGAATACAAAGCTTGTGCCTTTGGTTTGGAAGTTGTGATGCAATGGTTATTGGTGAAATAGAAGTGTTGGGAGATTCAAAACTAGTCATCTCTCAAGCTATTGCAAATTGGGATCTACAGGAAGAAAGATTGAAATCGTGCCTTTAGCACATCAAAAGGTTGATTGGGAGGTCTGAACAGTGCACCATCACCCATCTCCCCAAAAATGAGAATCAGATGGATGACACTTTATCCTCTTTAGTATCAGTTTGGGTGAGTACCCAAGAGTTGTTGGTAAGAGCAATAGTGATATCACAAGCATAGGGTTATTGTTATATGGAACCCCATATAATAGAGGCCAAAGTGGATGAGAAGCCATGGTTCTATGATTTGAAAAAATCTGGAAGAGAGGATTATACCAAGGGAGGCCAGCAAAAAGATAGCACTATACTACGAAGATAGGCTCAACAATTTACTTGTCGTCAATGAGTGATATACAAGAGAATGCTGGAAGGGATGCAATTCAAATGTGTCAATGACAAAGAAGCAAGAAGGCTTGGAGAAGAAATCCATAGTGGTGTATGTGGGCCACACATGAATGGATTAATGCTTGCGAAGAAGATAATGAGGCAAGGCTTTTATTGGCTAACCATGGGGACAGATTGTGTCTAGCTTGTGAAGAGGTGTCACTAGTGTCAGATTAATGGAAATTTGATCCATCACAACACTGTGCCCTTTTACTGCATGGGGCACTGACATTATAGATGAGATAAGGCCGTTAGCCTCTAATGGGTATTGATATGTGGTAGTGGCGATTGACTACTTTACTAAGTGGATAGAAGTCGAGTCCTATAGTAAACTGGGGGCAAGGCAGATGGCAAAGTTCATTGAAAATAATATCATATGTAGATTCGAAGTGCAACTGACAATGGGGTTCATTTCCAAGCTGAGAATAAAGCCTTACTTGAGAAGTATGGGATTGAACATCAAAAGTGGTCTCCATATAGGCCACAAGCGAATGGAGCAATAGAAGCGGCCGATAAAAACATCAAGAAGATGTTGGCCAAGATGGTGCAGACATACAAAGATGAGGCGAAGAAGCTACTGTTTATGTTATGGGGTTATAGAACAACACCCAAAAGTTTGACAGGCATGACACCATTCTTATTGGTGTTCCTACCAATTGAGATAGAAATGAAATCAATGAGAGTTATAATGGAAAAGAAATGCTTGAACGGGAGTGGATTGATAATAGATGTGATCAATTGGCCTTAGTTGATGAGAAAAGAATGAAGGCCATATATCACATGCAACTATATCAAAAACGGGTTGCTTGAGCCTTTAACAAGAGAGTAAAGGCCTTGAAGTTCAAGGAAGGAGAATTAGTCCTTTAACAGGCTATAATAGCCATATTTGATCCGAGAGGAAAGTTCAAACCCGATTGGGAGGACCCATTCATTGTGACAAAGGTCATGTCCAATGGAGCCGTCATCTTATCAAACATAAAAGGAAATGAATTCACTAAGCCCACCAATATGGATAGCTGAAAAAGTATTATGTATGAAAAAAAAAAGAGAGTGTGAGAGGAAAAATAATTAATCAGAAAACCAATAATGGCTTATTAGTGATAGCAATTGTTCGAAAAACAAATGATTGCAGTTTTATTAATGAAATGAAATTGTTTGGAAACAAATATGCCCTTGAAATGTCTTATTATTTTGCACAATAACAAAAGGAAAGCATCTAACATCTAAGCTAACGATAAAACTAATAATGTTGTCTCTACCTCTTCAATGGACTATGAATAGGCTCAACATATTGCTCACGACACCGTCTAGCTTGAATAACAGGATCAAGAATGGAAGCTTAGAAAAACACCCAATCCTTGTACTAGTCGTCAATCTCAAAATTAGGATCATAGAATAGATTCCTCTCGATGGTCTGATGTGGCAAAAAATCCTTTACACATTCTAGATAATGAGTGAACAATCTACCAGGATCGAATGCAATTGGTGAATCTACAATCATCTGCTTAAGCCTATTCCACCTACGTAGTCTAGCAGGATCATAGAATGAACTATAGGTGAAACCCGTTAAAGGCATGCGATATAGGTCTCAATTATCACATGCTTTAACCTCTATCATGGATAATTCCAGCGAATCTGAGTATTAGGAATGACTCGAAGCCAGTTGATCAAAAAAGAATGTCTCTCAAGTCTCCTCCTCATATGAAGTTGAGGGTTATAATGGGAAATATTCCCTTTAGGTGGTGCTAGAATGGATAGCCTCTCTTGTAACCAAATCTTAAAAAAAAAACAAAAACAAAATAAGAGTAAAAAATAACAAAAAACTTGTTAAGTCAAAAACCTAAAAAGGCGGCTTAGGCAAAAATTAAGGCAAGCTCACTAAGTTGAAAACCCAAAAAGACTAGCTTAGGCAAAATTTAGGCCATGAAAGAAAAAGAAAAAGCATGTTGAGTTAAAAACCCGAAAAGGGCAACTCAGGTAAAAGTTAGGGCAAGCTCTCTAAGTTGAAAACCCGAAAGGGTGGCTTAGGCAAAAATTAGAGCATGAAAAAAAATGGTGATTAAATGAACCAGCTAAGTCCAAAACCTAAAAAGGTGGCTTAGGCAAAATTTAGGGTTAAAAGAAAAACCTGAAGAAGCAAAAGACTACTGCTAAACCTTTTACTCGGATCAATCTTGACTCGATCCAGTCCTATCAATATCTCAGTTAGAATCAAGGAACTGCTATGAAACTGGGTCCTATTTGAGGAATGATGGTCACAAGATGTGGGTCACCAAGACCATCTGATGAGACCAGTAGAAACTGTGCAGCAAGGCAAAACTGAAGAAGGCGAAGCCAACTGTATGAGGTCCTATCCATCATTTCAAGCAAAGGCATGATGGAAGTTAATATCACTCTACCGCCTCTAGTGTGAATACCCATGGTAGAAATTGGAAAGTCAAAGAAATGGGCAAGATCAAACATCGATTGTGTCTAGATAATAGGCACAATGATGCTCTTAGTTTTGGACAAATGACAACCGAGTATGGCGATGAATTCCTTCCCCAAGGGGCAAAGCTCTTGTCCATTGAAGCGGAGGACATGATCATAAGGATCCTAGAAGGTTGTGCATTCCTTAAGAAAAGGGACGTCAAGCTTCACATGTCACAAGAACTCTAGATAGTAGAGGCCATTAAATTTGAGTCATTTCCAGTCATCATCCTTTAGAGGCTTCAAGAGAGGATGGAGGGTATTGAGAGAGGCCTCAGACATGTTAAATAGCGCGAAGAGGCGTTGACAAGGGTGAAGGAAATCTTGAGAGACGAGAGAAAAGTGTGAAGAAGCAATGGGGAGGAGTAGCATTTAAATATTGCACAAAACAATGCAAAAATAGCAAGAAAAAGGGTAGAGCACTGAGAGAATTGCAGCCCAACTGTCGGTAGGGCAAAAAGCCCTCTAATTTATGCTTTCACACTTTTTTCAGCTTCTGGGACGCGTATCGACGAGCAATTTTAAGCTCGTGACTTTCAGATTTTATAATTTTATTCAGAATTGAGTGAATGATAATGAGGAGACAAATTTGGGTGTAAATTTATCGAAATACGCATAGTTTAAGAGCAATGTATGAGGCTAAAAATAGAAAATTTTCACCAAATCTTTGAAACTTGTTCACACAACTGATTGTCCTGATTATGCATCATGAAAAATTGAAACATAGAATTTCATACATATAAGCAACATGAACAAAAGAAATCATGAAACAAGTCGATAGTGATAGTCCTCACTCATCGCCATTGCTCAACTTCGTGCTCCAGACAAGTAACCTCCTGACAACTCGTCTAACCAAGCAAAATAATCACATTGTTAGAAAAACTATTAAGGTAGAAATCATGCATACATGAAGCATAGAGTGGGTCTTTACCATATACTAATGTAACATTTATAAAACATATCCATGAGAAGTGGCCTGCATACGAAAGACTCACTTCATGGAAGATCGTGGTACCTACATTGCATTACATTTTATGATTAATAATTGATTGAAGAATGACAGGGAACTTGAGAAATATATAGTCATAAGACTTATCAAAGTGGTATCTTGTGGAACAAAGGCAATAGCATGGTCAGATCCTCAGTGATCATATAACTGCTGATCTGTCCACTAGCATCCCATGTGTAAATAACATTGCTGGGATAAGCTTGGAGTTCGCCAATTACATGGTCGATTGGAATAGCTGGAGCAGCTGAAGGAGCTGGAGGTGGATGTGGCTACTGAGTGGCAGCAGAAAAGGAACTAGATGTGCCAGTACCCGAAGAGGAAATTCTCAATCTCTTCCCACAACGAGCAAAAGAGCCACTAGGCAGGAGGATGAGAAGTCTCATCAACAGACTGACCGGTCTAGTGTGTAACAAGGTGGCTCGAACCTAGTCAATGTAAAAAGTCGTCATCGATGGGGACTTGATCGCATTTAAATAAATCTCAGTCGTGTAATCTAACACCTCTGGCTTTATAGCCAAGTCAACCAAATCTATCATCAAAATCAGTAGAGGAGGAGAAATCAAACGATGTGATGGGCTTTTGAACCAATCCCAAATACCACATCATACAGTTCATGCACAACAAAAGAATGCAGTAGTAGTTGAAGGAGAGGCAACCCTCATAGCCGCCAACCAATTCTTCTTAGGCCCCCACCACCCAAAGCAAATCTACAAAGAACATAGAAACATAATAAGATTGTGATATAAATGAAATACTAACTATAATGTATTTTAACTTGTCCCAAGTCATCATGTGAATATAATCATCAAAGAAGTCCAGCTTATGAGACCTCTTGAGCTCTGCATGACGTGCAGACCACCTCCTTATCCATACTAAAGAAAGGCCCTCACAAGTGGAGAATCGGGAAGGTAGAACTCCCAACTCATATATGCCCACATTTGTCATGAATGAGACAAAATTAGAAATAGAATTCATACAGATAAAACACAAAGGAATAGAAATGGAAAGAAGTTACCCCAAAAAGCGAAGCAAAATCGATAATAGCAGAAACACCGCAACAAGTAGGATCCAAACTAAAGTATAGCTGGTCGAAAGTAGCACAGCCCCAATCAAAATCCCTCATGCGATCGAGATCCTAGAGGATAGGAAGTAGAGTGAAGAAGGTGGTGTTCAAGAGCATCGAAATGAGTAAATACACAATGAAGCTATGTGCATACTAATCCACCTCGACTAGAGTCAAGTGGGATCTCCTCCTCCAATACTCATATAATGCAACGTATCAAATTGTGACTTTATCCTTGACCTTTATGTCACGCCCTAAAATATCTTATTTAGAGACTTTAAGGGTGATTAATTAAGAAAATAATAAAAAACATCATTAACATCTCCTTTTTTTTTCATCCAAGATCATTTTCTAATTTACACATATTTATATGTATCACATGAATCCATTACAACATCTAGCTATTTGTTCAAGAAAAACTTTTACATACACCGATGACTAAACTTAGCACATACGTTGCTAATTACATAACAAAATTTCCTATCACGATCTAGGCTAAGTCAAAACATTCCCCAAAACCATTGCATGCATGTAGACGTCCAGACTCCCTAGAAAAGCTCTAAAACACCACTAGTACGAATATCTTTTTGTGCACCTGTGAAGCGAGGGGTGAGCACATAGCCCAATAGGAATTCTAACATTATACTAAATCACAAGCATTCAAATAGTTACTTAATTACACAATTACAAAACTTATTACAATAAGTTATACAATCATTCTCATTCAGACATCCAGGTATCACTTATTCACTTAACAATTAAAATTTTTCATCTAATGTTTCCTTTAGACCCGTATCCAAACAGCCCGTCCAAGGTCTAACATCTCAAGTTTATATTCGTGTTCCCCTTGGATCCATATCCAAAATGGCCCATGCAAGGTCCAACACTACGAATTTTATATCCGCATTCCCCTTGGATCCGTATTCAAAATGGCCCATCCAAGGTCCAATGCATACATTTATAAACCTTTCAATACAATTTCTAATTGCATATTTTAAAAAGCTATTGAAACCAAATTCCACAACCCAAGAAATTAATTCCAAGCTTTAACCATATTATTCATTCCATTCCACTGCACAATTCAGCTGCTAGTCTCTAACTTTGAAAATTTGCTATAATATGTTTACTTAACCAATTTAAGTGAGACCATGGGAAATCAAAGATTCAAGTGTCTAGATTCAAAATAAAATGTAATCTTTCTAAAATAAGTCCCAAGGCAATATAGTTTTTATGAAAAATCCAAACCTATCACTAAACCAGTGAAATTTCTAGGATTTCCTAACTCAAATTAGAAAAATCACCAAAAAATGTAGAAAAATGATTTTCAGGTGATTCAACTTTGAAATGAAAGTTTATGAAGTCTATTATAGGGTAAAAACACTAATTTTACAGAATTAACATCTAGTGAATACAATTTTGTGAAAATGTTTACGCCCCTTGGATGAACAATGCAATTTCCAGATTTCGACTTCCATTTTAAAAAATTCACCAAAATTTCATTTCAAATCCAAATTTAGTGAAACCAGTGCTGAATTGATATGTCTACTTTCAAAACAAAAATGGGATTTCCTAAAACTAGTCCCAATAGATACAGATTTGTGAAAATGTTCAGGCTTATTGGACGAACAATATCATTTCCAGATTTCAACCTCCAATTTCAAAAATTCACCAAAATTTCATTTTAAATCCAAATTCAATGAAATCAGTTGCAATTTAAAGTTTCATATGTCTATTTTCCTAAACAACAGAAAAATTATATAAATCACAATCCAAAAAAATGCAATAGCTCAAAGAACATAGATCAGTCACATGAACTATAACTTCCATCAAGAACATCTCATTCACTTCATAAGCACATAATTTCACAAATAATTCATCATCCAAGCAACAAACAATCAATTTAACAATAAATCACATGCATCGCAAACCCATATCAATTAAAACAACAAAAATAAATTATAAGATATAAGTATAATGTTAGAAAATCCCTACTTGATTCCAAGCCTATACACCCCTTTTTTCTTCTTCTCTCTTTTTTTCTTCTCTTTTTCTTCCTTTTCTCTTTTCTTGTCTTTTTCTTCCTTCTCTCTCCCTTCAGCCCATAGTACCCTCCTCTTCTATTACAAAAATGAAAGAAAAATGCCTCTTTTGAAACCCTAATGTCTCTTATATATACAAGGCCTTAACCCATGGGCCTAAGTCCACTTACTTCAAATCCAAGCCCATTTCATCCTTACTAAATTCTAACACGAGCCCACCACTATAATCCAGCCCAATCCTCATTTAGTAAACATGGTTTTATAACTATTTCATGGCCTAAAGCCCATCAAATTCAAATAAAATTACTCAAATACCCTTAGGCATAGTTTCTAAAATTTGTAATACATACACACACACACACACACACACACATATATAGATACATATTTTGGAATTCTACACTTTACCTCACACCCAAGAAGCTACCGGATCAAATCCTGTTGATTCCTTGAGTCTATGATATAGGCATTAGTAGGAATGACTTTACCACCACGTGGAAGGCTGGTCAGAGCAGCAATATCTAGAGGCATGATAGTCATCTCACCAACTGAAAGATGGAATGTGTGGGTCGTTTCCATCCATCTCTCATATAAAGCGGCTAATGCTAGACAATCAGTATGCTGAGAAGTGTATGGAAGGTAAGTGATAACTCATGGAAACCAGTAGCAGTTATCCTACTTCTAACAACCTCATTTTCTATCTTTAAAAACCAACTATGGGCTCTAGAAAATGGCCCACACATCTTGTTCTCGTGGTAGTCCTAAGGCAAGAAATTAAAGTCTCTATATGATTGCATGCCTAGAAAATTTCTTGAAAATGAAAAACCGAAGAATGAAGAAGAAAAGCATACCTAGTTGATTGTGTGGGAAGCCACATCGTAGACAATGGGCACCTCATGGTCCTTTGGAAGACCTTTCAATGTTGATGTCCAGACTTCACTCTCATTCAAGTAAAGATGGATTGGATAACCCACCATTGGGAAGAGAAAGTCGAGACAAGTATGTAGGAGAAAATCAGGAGTGAATCAGATGAAGAATGAAGAAGCAATGCATGAATGAAGCGACGAGAAGCGAACAAGCTTTATAAAGGCCCTTGACCACCGATTGATAGTCAAATCATCGGGCAGCTATTGGCTGACGGTTAGATAGTCAGGCGGTTCTTTGACAGTCAACCGGTTGTCCCTTTAATGAGGGGCAAAATCATAGAAGAAAGAAAAAGAAAGAATGGAAAAAAAAGAAAAAAAGAGAGAGAGAGAAAAAGAAGAGAGAAAGGAAGAAAAGAAGAGACAGAAAAAGAAAAGAAAAGCAAAATCTACGTTGACCTTAAGACCGAAGGAATTTTCCAATAAAATTGGGAATAAGTGTCTAGTCATGGCAATAGTTTAGCAACTCACAAGGAAAGAAGAGTAACATCAGTCGATGAAATCTTCGACCGAAGTCAAATGGAAGAATTCCTCCAGATACTAGAAAACATTTTGTTAAAGAACGCACCAAACAAGTTAAAAAATTTGAATTGATTTTACATCATCAAAAGATGTTTGAATTTTATAGAAACTTGCAAAGACAATGGAAGAATCCTCAATAAGTCCAAGAATAAACAACATGATAAGGATCTCTCCATTGAAGAGCATGATGAATGCAAAGAGAAGTCTAGAATGAAGAATGTTAGAACTTGACAAATCTAGAATTTCCCAGTAGACTAGAAAGAATCAAGAAGTACTGAAGAAGATCAAAGAAGCATAAAGAATATTTCAAAGAAGGGCATGAAACCTAGTAGGGGCAAAGTCTAAGGAGATCGAAGAAGGTATGAAGGATACACAATTAAAGCGTGAAGGATAAGAAGGTCTAAAGACTACAAAGCAATGCATGATAGAAGTTTTCCTAGCAGACATGCATTATAAGGAAACCCTAAGAAGTAGATGCACTTAAGAATGTTTTAAGCCTTTAGAATAGGCATAAACCCTAAGAAGAGGCGCACTAAAGAGTGTTAAAAACTCTAGAAAGTAGGTGCACTTAAGAGTGTTAAAAACCTTAGAAAATAGGTGCACTTAAGAGTGTTAAAAACCTTAGAAAATAGGTGCACTTAGGAGAGTTTTAGACCTTAGAATAGGCACAAGCCCTAAGAAAAGGTGAACTAAAAAGTTTTGCCAAACCTTAAAAGGTAGGTGCACTTAAGAGTGTTTGGAGCCCTTAGAATAGGCACACTGAAGAGTGTTACCAAACCCTAGGAAGTAGGTGAACTGAGGAGTGTTAGAAACCCTAAAAAGTAGGTGTACCGAAGAGTGTTTTGTCATAACATCATAAGGATGCTTTCATTCACCCTTGAATGGGCTCTTCAGCCCTTACATGGGCACATTCACCCTTGAGCATCTCAGCCCTTAAACAGGCATTTTAGCCCTTAGATGGACATAGTAGCCCTTGAATGGGCACATCTTAGGCCTTAGATGGGCGCACTAGCCCTTGAATGAGAACATCAGCCCTCAAGTGGGCCTTTTAGCCCTTGAATGGGCACACCTTTTGTAGGAGTCGAAGGAGAGAAAGAAGGTAACGAGAAAGTATGATAGGAGAAGATGAAGGCGAAGATGTAAAGGTAGGAGTAGAAAGACGAGACGAGAGTACTTTGTCGACATTTGTGTCTCATAAACCTCTGCCAAGTAGGAGATAAGCTATGGATACTAGAATTATGAGGCTTGATGATGAAATGAAGATGAATATCAAGTAATAAAAATGACCAAAATACCCTTACAAGCCAAGAAAAGAAAGGTGAGAAGGAATCGATGAAAGGCCTCAAAAACTGACATATGAATTCAAAAAATCACAGAAATTAATCCAAAAGGAATCTGTTGATGACTCATATACTATTCTGAAGCTATGGATGTCTAGTTTTCATAAAAATTTATGGATCACAAATCAGCTGTGAACTACAAAAGTTATGCGTGATGAAACAGATGAAGGTCAGAAGGGTTACACTGCAAAGTGCCAAAATAGGAAGGAACGAAAGAGAACAGTCGCCTGACTATCAAACGGTTTTCTGGCTATTGACTAACATTGCCTGACTGACAAACAGTTGCCCGACGGTTTGCCAATAGTTGCGCACTATTTGTCCCTTAATTTGGAAAATTTTCGATTTAAACCTTTCTTTTTTGGATTTCGCCTTCCTTTTTCAATTCCAAGCCTCAACTATATAAACCCCTTTTGGCTCACTTTTCAAGGCACATCTATTATTAAGTATAATCATCTCTTGTCTCTCTTAAAGGCACACTTAAGAATTCAAGAAGGCTTTTCTAGTTTAAAGCTTTTCGGGCGTTTTATATTACTCTAAACCTAGAAAGGGTACATCCTGAAAGCATATTTCTCTTCTCTTTCCTATTTTCACTTTTATTTTTCTTGCTTAGAGTAAAGCATGTCTAAGTTAGTTTATGCTAAGAATAAGCATGTATAGGTTTTATTTTGATGCTTAGGAGCATGTTTAGGGGTTTTATGAATTGTTTAACTCTTGTGTTTGTCTTGTGAGATGAATAAGCGTGTCGAGGTAAGTCCGCTATCCATTCTTTATTAGAATCATGTTTAGGAATTTAATTTCCTTTGCGAATGCTTTGAATCATGCTTAGGAGCACATGATTAGAATCATGCCAAGAGTAATTATAATTACTTTGAAGCATGCTAGGAAATACTATAGAATAAGTGAGAATTACCATATTGTCCTTTTGAATGCTTAGATTGGGCTAGAATAGCTTTGTTTGATTTCTATTGTTTGACTTAGGCTAGAATATGCCATGATAACCACTTTTACGCTAGAAATGCTATAAATTAGAATGAATTATACTATAATAGCAAGAGGTAGAATGCCATGATAAAATTATCGAATCTAGGTCTAAGTGCCATGATATTAGATAATGGCCTTTTATTGAATTTTAATAAATTGATTTATTATTGAATATGTTATGATAAGAAGTACTACTGTATGATGCCATAAAATAATGGTGGACTTACATTGATGGTGAGGGACCATCAATTTAATTTGATGAACGTATACTTTTTATTGTTGAAGAACAAAGCAATGTAATCCTCTTTCCCTTCCTCTATGTTTGAAGAAAATGTAATCTATTCTCCTCCCTCTTTTGATGCATGAATATACAACTGCTATGATTGAATAATCACCTGACACATCTGAATAAAGATAAAAATGGAATATGTGCATAAAACAAACAACCTTAAGTGGACTATATATTAATATGAGATATTTTTATTTGGTATAACCTAAAGGAGGCAGGATTTTGATCCAGGCGAGTCAAACTACTCGTACGTAACTTCCTGAACCCATCTCTGAAGGGATAAGGGTAGTTTAGGTCCTGAAGTGAGGGATCAAATTGTCCCCATTCATTCCCAATTGAATAATTAGGTGACGACTCTATTTCTCTAGATGTACCCATAAGTCATTATGTTCCCTTAAGTCTCAAAAGAAACCTTGACACAGTATCGTGGTCACAAATGCTATGGAGGATGAAAACCCTATTCACAAGAGAGAAGAGAGAAAAAGGAAAAGAAAAGAAAGAAAGACAAAAGAAGAAAGAAAAGAAGAGAAAGAAAAGAAGGGAGAGCAAGAAGAGGAAAAGAAAAAAAAAGAAAAAGAAGAAGAAGAACTCTACATCGACCTTAAGACACCGAAAGAATTTTTAAACACTTCGATGACAAGCACCCAGCCATCGCAATAGCTTGGCAACTCACAACAAAAGTTAAGCAACAATAATCGATGGAATCTTTGACCGACTCATATGGAAGAATTTCTCCAAAGACTAGAAAGCAGTTTGTTGAAGAACACACTGAACAAAGTAAAAGTTTCAATTAATTTTAAATCATTAAGAGATGTTTATTTTTTACAGTAATTTCTAAGGACAATACAAAAATTTGTAATGAGTATAAGAATCAAAAATATGATATGAACTCCCTAAGTAACGAGTCCTATGAATGCAAAATCTGAAGAGATCAAGAACAAAGAATGCTAGAGCATAGCTAATCAAGAATTTTCGCCAGTGGACTAGAAGAAATTAGAGTAGAAGCAAGAATACTCAGAAGAAGGGCTCAACAAATACATAGTCTCAAGAGATCAAAGAAGAATGAAGAAAACCCAACCGAAGGCATGAAGAATGAAAAGGTCTAAAGACCGCGAAGTATTGCATGATAGACATTTTCCCAGTGGGCATGTATTAGAAGAAAACCTAGGAAATAGGTTTACTTAACAGTGTTTTAAGCCCTTAGAATAGGCACAAGCCCTAAAAAGAAGCCACTGAAGAGTGATAAAAACCCTAGGAACTAGGTGCACTTAAGAATGTTTTAAACCTTTAGAATAGGCACAAGCTCTAAGCAGAGGCGCACCGGAGAGTGCTGAAGACCCTAGGAACTAGATGCACTTAAGAGTGTTTTAAGCCCTTAGAATAGGCACAAGCCCTAAGAAGAGGCGTATCAAAAAGTGTTGAAAACCCTAAAAAATAGGTGCACTTAACAGTATTTGAAGCTCTTAGAATAGGTGCACTGAAGATTGCTAACAAAACCTCGAAAGTAGGTGCACTGAAGAGTGTTTTATCTTCGCATCGTGAGGACGCACTTCATGCATTAGAAGGATACATTTGTCTACACTAGAAAAGTGCACATTGTGCATCATAAGGATGCAGCTATCTGTACTAGAAGAATGCACTTCACGCATTACAAGGATACATTTATTTGCACTAGAAGGGTGCACATCGGGCATCATAAGGATGCACCTAATCACACTAGAAAGTGCATTTTATGCATTAGAAGAATGCTAATTAGCCCTTAAGTGGGTGCACTAGCCCTTGAGTTAACACATAAACCCTTGATTGGGCACATTTCTTTTATAGGAATTGAAAAGGAAAGTAGATGATAAGAAGTCTAACAGAATGTAGATAAAAGCGAAGATGCCAGGATGAGAAGAGGAAAGATGAAGTGAGAGTACTTGTCAATTTTTGAGTCTCACAAACTTCTCCAAAGTAGCGAGCAAGTTATAGACACTGAATTTTTGGGGCTTGATGATGCATAGAGCAAAGAAAATAACCAAAATGCCTTTAGAAGCGAAAAGAAGAAAGTTGAGGAAAAACTGACAGAAAGCTTTGAAAATCGACGCATGATTTTGAAAAATAACATAAATTAATTTAAAAAAATCTAATGATGAATCATATACTTTATGAAACTACGGATGTCTACTTTTCATAGAATTTTATGTATCACAAATCGAGTTGACCTAGAAGAGTTACGTGCAATAAAACAGCTAAAGGTTGAAAGAGATTGCATTGAAAAAAGGTAAAGTTTAAGGATTTAGTGGCCCCTCATCAATCAGCGATTGTAGGATAGCTACCACCAATCAGCAGTCCTCTCATAGTCGACCGACAATCCCAAAGTCGACGAGCAGTCCTACTACAGTTGACTGGCACTTCCCCTCTTAATTTTGGAAATGTTCAATTAAAACCTTGATATTTTGATTCTTCCTTCCTCTTTTTCAACCAAGCCCTCTCCAATATAAACAACCCCTTTCCTCACTTTTCAAGGCACACTAAAATCTTTTCTTCTCCCTCTTAAAAACACACTTGAGAATTCAATGATTCTTTTCTATTTTAAAGTTTTTCTAGGCATTCTATTGCTTTAAATCCGGAAAGGGTACATCTTGAGAGTAGTCCTCTCTTTCCTCTCCTCTTTTCTTATTTATTTGTCTTGCTTAGAATTAAGCATACCTAGGTTTTATTATGCCTAGAATGAGCATGATTGAGACTTATTGTAATGCTTTGGAGCATGTTGAGGGTTATTATGAATTGTTTTCACCCTTTTTTGTTTTGCAAGGTGGAAATGCATGTCAAGGTAAGTCATCTTTCCCTCCGTCATCTAGAAACATGATTAGGAGTTTATTTTCTTAATGCATGGCATAAAATCATTTTTAGGAGTTTATGATTAGAATCATACTATGAAAACTTATAATTTTTGAAGCATGCTTGGAAATAGCATAGAATAGTAAGAATTACCATGTTTACCCTTAAGTGCTTAAATTGGGCTAGATTAGCTATGTTTGATATTGATTGATTGAATTAGGCTAGAGTTGCCATGCTTAGGCTAGAAATGTCATGATACTATAAATTTTTATGAATTATGCTAGAATAGCAATTGGTATAATTACCATGATAGAATTATCAATCTATGTAAAAGTGTCATGATTCTAGATTATGGCTTTGTATTGAATTTTAATTTATTGATTGATTTTATTTTAGATAATTACCATGATTAGAAATATGAATGATAAATTATGATTGTACAATGCCATAAAATGGTGGTGGACTCACATTGATGGTAACGGACCATCACTAAAATTAATGAATATATGTATGAATATGCATGAAGAGGCTTGATAAACATTGAACAGACTCGCATATGGTGGTGAGCAATTCAATATTTATCGACTTTCAAATTGAATGTTTATATTGTATATTTAATATGCATGAATATGCTTTTCATTATTCAATACTTGATTTATATGAATGCTATTTTTGAAGTGTTTAGAAGTAAATTTACTTGTTGAATAACAATGATGTAATCCTCCTCCCATTCCCCCATGTTTGCAAGGAAATGCAACTCTATTCTCCTCCCTCTTTCTTTGTATGAATATACAACTACCATGATTGAAAATCGCCTTAGTTGTTTTGTGAAGACAAAATTGGAAAGTGTGCATAAAATGAACAATTTAAATGGACTATATAAGAACTTCAACCTTTTTTTTATTTGGTATTTCCTAATAGAGGCCGGATCTACATCTAGGCGAGTCGAAGGCTCATATCTAACTTCCCGAATCCAGCTCTGAAGGGATGAAGGTGATTTTTTAGGTCCCAAAGCAAGGGATCAAATTGCCATCATCCATTCTTCCAATAGAAAATTAGGTGGCAACTCCATTCTCTAGACATGCCCATGGCTTATTTGTGTTCGCTTAAGTCTCAAAAGAGGATTTGACACAATGTCACGGTGGCAAACACTCAAGGGGATGAAAGCCCTGTTCATAATGCACTTAAGAGTGCTAAAATAGGTACAGACCCGTATAATAGGTACACTAATGAGTGTTAAAAATCCTAAGAAGTAGGTGCACTTAAGAGTGTTTTAAGCCTTGATAATAGGCACAAGCCTAGCATAGGCGCACTAAAGAGTGTTAAAAAGCCTAAGAAGCAGGTGCGCTAAAGAGTGTTAGAAACCCTAAGAAATAGATGCACTGAAGAGTGTTAGAAAACTTAAAAAGTAGGCGCACTAGAATAATGTTTCACTCATGCATAAGAAAGATGCATTTGTCTACACCAGAAGAGTGCATGATGTATTCGAAACTAGCAAGTATACTAGTCGCACAAGTAATAAAGTGATAAGTAAGATATCGTTCTCACGAGGATTGATTCTAATTGAATTTGTTATTTTCCAGCATAATAAACTAAATGGGGGGTTTTGTTGAATGATTAACTAAATGAAATAAGAATGCAAACAAAGAATAACAAAACAGAAAGTTAATTTGAATGAAAAATCAATGAGAGAAAGCTGGTTAAGGGATCCTTCTCTACCACAAGATATGGATTTGCGAATTAATCGTAGAATTGTCATCCAATTACAGCATTGAAGTTATCAACCGTAGATAACAACAAGCTCTGTTATCCTAATCTTTCCTTACTTTGTTGTTAAATAAAACAAGCTCTTTATTTAATCTCTATCCATTAAACAACCTAGAACAAGCTCTCTAAATTTAATTCAATGGATGCATTACGATAAGAAAGATAGGTTGATCTAAGCAATAAACACACAAGCTCGGATTATTTAACTTAGGTTGTATTCTCCAATTGCAATCTCTGATCACAATTTTGCTACTAAGGATTAGAAATTCAAGACAATTACGGATCAAGATTTCTAGTCTAGCAATAGACAATATCCAGATTATATTCAGTTGGCCACCCAAATACAATCCAGCAAGCAATCATAAGCATTAAACATGGGAAAATACAAGCAACTTCAATTAGAGAATTGGATAACAATTCCTTGCACAATCAATTCACAAAAACCATATCAAGGGCTTTGAAATAACCCTCAACCAATTCAGATTCAGTTACACATATTCAGACACAATACAAATACAATACAATATGGAGACATTCCAGAAAATGAAAGGGAAATGAAAAACTTAGCAAATCTGATGAAATCTCTTAGGATTTGTAGTAAATCTCTTAGGATTTGTAGTTCTTCCTCTTTCCAAGCCTTCAATCTCCTTCAAGAACTCTAAGAGATGAGAGAAATCCAAAGATGCAGCCTCCTCCACGTTCTCCCCCTCTTCAAGTTATGAAAATAAAACCCTAAAATGTGTTTAAATACTCTGCTACAGTAACCTGCTACAGTGTCCCGTATTATACATGCTACAGTGATTTGTGGAATTACATTTCTATACTTCTCACAATGTTTTGATTACAACCTTTGGTACACTGAATGGATTTATAAACCGTAAATTTCTCTAGAAAATAGACTTCGAGAGCTTTCCAACGGTATATAATATGTCATCGGTTTCATTGTATATCAATACCATTAAATCCGAGAAGATGGTTGACTAGCAGAGGTGAAAATGAAGGGTTTTACTCCATTTTTGTGCAAGTTGCTCCAAACTCCTACAAACATCAAAACCACACAAAAACATAAAAATACCAAGGAATATAGCAAAGAAACATGGACGAATTGATATGAAAATGATATATAAATAGACACTTATCAAATTCCCCCACACTTAGACTTTGCTAGTCCTCGATCAACTACGACAATGTGAAATAAAACTAAACCAAAACAGAATCAACAAAAAATTAAAACACACAAATGCTTCATCTTGCAAATAGGCCTCAAAGATTGTACTTAATTATAACCCAAGGAAAACTTCAAAATAATGCACTTGATCAAGAATTTCATCTCAAAGATTAGTTTTTGCTTCACTTCAATTCCTCAAGTGTGTGTATGTAGAGCCATTCTCACCTAATCACTTGTAACCCAGATGAGTTTATGCATAAAAATGAATCATATTTAATAGTGAAGATGTGTGTATAAATGAACTCCATAGGCTTGCTTTTCAAGTCACTCTCCACTAATGTAGACAAGCACAACACTAAGGATCAAGTAGGGCTTTATTAAGCTTGTGACGTTTGGCTTAGGTGAAGGTATGATAAATGATAATAATTTGGCTTAAATCACCCACAAACACATAAATCATTCAAGACTATGTAAAGCTCAACCCTATAACACAACTTTATTTCAATTCACCAGGTTACTCCTCCAAACTTATTTAGAACACTCAATCTTTTTTTTTTTTTTTTTGCAGAAAACAAAATAAAACTACACCCCCCACACTTTGTTGTTTCATTCTTTTTAAGAACACTTAAGGGTATAGATCTCTTATTCTTCTTCTTTTGTTCTTTTTTTTTCTTTTTTTTTTCTTTTTTTATTACACTTCCCCTCCCCCACACTTAAACAACACATTGTCCTCAATGTGTAAGTACGTGGACGATAGGTACAGATTGGCTCTTTTTTTTTCTGTTTTTCTTTTTTTTTTCCAAACACAATGGAACTCACTTGTATTGCTCATGATACATCCCAACTTCCTCTAACTTCCCAAAATCAGAACATAGCTCAGAATTTAATTGTGAATGATCTACATGCTCATAGGTAAGGGATAAACTGTTTGGAATAAATTCATTTGAGGTTAGGAAATCTTTTAGTGATTTAACAAAGAAAAAGGCTTACAAAGGCTCAAAGGGGTAACTAGGGATCAATTTCAGTCAAGGTTGGCTATTAAGGCTCAAACTGTCCAAAGATGGCCTAAATCATTTCCCCAATGTTGCACAGCCTAGGATTTCGCCTTGAGTGACCATCAAACAAGTTCTAGAAATCATTGAAATCTGAAGAAACATTTAAATTACATAAACTTTCTCTAAGTGAACAAATAACTCAGTGATAACAGCTCAATGCTCAATGTTGCACAAGGAATCAAAGGCAATGCGAAAACCAATAAATATTTCAAGCACACAGATCCATGCATCATTTATCATTTTCCAAGAGTTATTCTTAATTCAATCATTATCTTATCATTGACCCACAAAATGCAAGAAAAGAGGTACGTGGCGTTGTTACACCTGAGTCAAGATTGTATATTTTAACAATCCTTAGGACCAGTAGCCCGCAGACTTAAGGTTTCCAGCCTATATACCTTTATTATGAAGAACAAAACAAGAAACAAGACACTTTAAACAATATAAAATAAACAAACTATAGATTTATTTAGAGAGAATGCATTTCAAGAGTTAAGGAAACCCCATATTCTGCCATTCTCAGGTTTTTCCACAATGTTTTTTTTTTTTCGAATCAAAACTGATAAAGACAAAAACACACAACAACTCTAAATTACACAAAACTAAACTTACTCATAAAATAACAAAGTCCAACAAGCCAGCAAACAAAAACAAGTCAGTTAGAATGGGTCTAAAAAGTTTAAAAGTTAGCCTCCTTATTCAGCCATTATGGATTGAAGAGATCCATAATGTGTTTCAAGAGGAATTAAACTTTTTAAGCCACCACTCTAAAAGCCATGATTAGAAAATATTACCTGGGGCGAAAGAAATAACCTGAAAAAGCTCAAAAGAAATAACATGAAAACTCTCAAATAAACACAATAAAAAGAAAGCAAAACAAAAACAAAGCAAACCAACAGATAGAGATTACAGATGGAGCGTTAAATCCAGTTAACGCCTCTTATTGCCTTCTCCAAACCAATCTATCCGAGCTATTGTTGGATCAGGCAAATAGACGAATGCTTGTAATTTGTCAATTAACTCCCCTGCAGTTGAAGCTGTAACCAGGATTTGCCTCGCCCACAGTGAGATGAAGTTTTTTTCTACTGCTTGATCAAGAAAAGACAACAAACCATCAAAAAATTATTGACATTTAACAAACCAATGGTTTTCCGATGGATGTTTAGCTGTGCCCAAGAGGTGATTTGAAATATCTCCTCTAATGTACCATAACCACCAGGCAAAGCTATAAATGCATCGGACTTAACAACCATATGTTCAATACACTCATGCATGCTAGAGACCTGTAAATCTTCCCCGATTGTATTGCCTACGATATCTTGTACAGCTAATGGTTTAGGGATAATGCCGAGAACTTTGCTCCCCCCTAGGGATGCAACTGTCGACACACACCCCATTAACCCAAGACTACCCCCTCCATAAATCAAATGAATACCCCTCGCAGCTAATGTCCTACCAAGATCAAGAGCTGCTGTTGAAAACTCTCCATCTTTACCAAATTGCGATCCACAAAATACACATATATTTTGGAATCACCGAATTGGTGCTTTCTCCATTTCTAAAAGTGCTCTAAACTTGTGTAAGACAATGATGTACGTTAGGTATTATGCGATTCAAGTGCAAGACAGGTTATAAAATGACATTTCAAAATATGCAGCATGGATATATACACACGTAAAACTCTCAAATTTGACACATGGGGACATAATTTCGGTGGAAGTTGCTCGATGCAGATTTATCGCCCCAAGATTTGAAAAAATGAGATATGCTTTCTGCTGGGATTGACAAAACCTACACACTTGTCTCCCACGTGAAGCATGAAAAATGGAAATATGCTTTCGGTGGGGTTTGACAAAACCGCCACACTTGTCTCCCATGTGAAGCATGAAAAGTAGAGATATACTTTCGGCGGAGGTTGACAAAACCTCCACACTTGTCTCCCACGTGTGCTTATGTCATGGGGTAGTCATATGATTTGTCAAAAAGAAAACTTGAAATTAAAGCAAACAAAATCAACAAACAGCAACAACACAAAAACAACATTGATAATCAGATCAAACGAAACAAGAAGAAAAAATTCTACAACAACAACACACATTCAAATATACAAGTAGTTGTGATTGTGGCTCACATCTTCCTCTGGTTTTACGTCCCGTAACGGCTGAAACGCCTTCTATGAGTCGGGGATTTGCTTCCCATCCAGTTTTCTTATAAACTGGCAAACAGGGTCGTTTTTAGTCAGATTCCCTAGACTATAACACTGCAATTCATCCTGAAATTGTGTCCATAGATTAAGCAATTCACGCTGAACAAGTCCACAAGAATGTGACTCGAGAGTTAATAAAACATTATCTAGCGACTCATTACTCAAACCATTCTTAATAAACGAAAGTTTATCTTCTCTGTTCCTAGACACAAAACCTAATGAACGACAAGTCTGGTTACAATTCCATCTAGCACATTTATAACATACTTGTAACCTTTTTGCTCTTCGCCTCTTGGCGTAGTAGCTCTTTCCTAGACCAGGCATGCATTTTGCGAGATTAATGTCCGGCTCACCGGACAATCTCACCTTGGCTTCGATAAGCCATCGGATATCAGCATGCACATTTAGGAGCATCAATGCCCAAAGTCTAGTCATCCGTACTTTATAAATTTTAAACACAGCATTTTGAGGAAGTGAAGGAAATATTTACAAAGGTTCGATAGAAAGATATCAGCATCCATTGAA
>SNVD02010551.1:0-47148 GCA_013180625.2 Boswellia sacra
TGATACAAGTGTCTAAAGAAGCGGAGGAAGTTGTGGCAAGCTTGGATGATACTATAGCTATCACCACAAACAGGTATGATGTTTCGTACATTGAATTGCCTTTATCTAATGAGAAACTTCTACCTTCCGTGATGAAAGCACCTGCCTTGGAGCTTAAACCTCTTCCAGATCATTTGAAACATGTATTCTTGGGTGAGAAGGATACTTTGCCAGTCATAATAGCCAAGGGCCTTACACCATTGCAAGAAGAGAAACTCATCCGAGTGCTTCCAGATCACAAAACAGCCATTGGGTGGACAATTGCTGACATCAAAGGTATTAGCCCAGCCATATGCATGCACCGTATCTTATTAGAAGAAGGATCCAAGCCCACTCGAGAAGCACAGCGGAGGTTGAATCCTCCTATGATGGAAGTTGTCAAGATAGAAATCCTGAAATTGTTAGATGTGGGTGTGATTTATCCAATTTCGGACAGCAAGTGGGTGATTCCAATCCAAGTTGTTCCGAAGAAATCTGGTGTTACGGTGGTTAAGAATGACAATAATGAGCTAGTTCCCACTCTTATCCAAACCGGGTGGCGAGTTTGTATTGATTATCGAAAGCTCAATTCTGCAACTCGCAAGGATCACTTTCCTTTGCCATTCATTGATCAAATGCTGGAGAGATTAGCAGGTCATTCTTCTTATTGTTTTCTTGATGGCTATTCAGGATATAATCAGATTGTCATTGCCCCTGAGGATCAAGAGAAAACTACATTCACATGCCCATTCGGTACATTTGCCTATCGACGCATGCCATTCGTTCTTTGCAATGCCCCTGCCACTTTCCAAAGGTGTATGGTAAGTATTTTCTCTGATTATGTTGAGAACATTATTGAGGTATTTATGGATGACTTTAGTGTTTTTGGTGATTCTTTTGATAAATGTCTTGACAACCTTACCCTTATACTTCAAAGATGTATAGAAACTAACCTTGTTCTGAATTGGGAGAAATGTCATTTTATGGTAGATCATGGTATAGTTTTGGGACATGTTATTTCTGCTAAGGGTATAGAGGTTGATAAATCCAAGATAGATCTTATATGTTCCTTACCACCTCCCACAAGTGTGCGGGATATTCGTTCGTTTCTTGGTCATGCAGGTTTTTATCGTAGATTCATCAAGGATTTCTCGAAGATAGCATTGCCACTATGCAGATTATTACAGAATGACGTGGCCTTTGAATTTGATGAGAAATGCAAAGAGGCATTTGAGAAACTGAAGGAACTCTTGACTTCGGCTCCAGTAATCCACTCTCCGAATTGGAATCATCCATTCGAGATCATGTGCGATGCAAGTGACTACGCTGTGGGTGCTGTTTTGGGTCAACGAATTGGTAAAATTCCACATGCCATTTACTATGCATCTCGGACTTTAAATGATACTCAACTTAATTATTCTACCACTGAGAAAGAGCTGCTAGCGGTTTTTTTTGCTTTAGAAAAGTTTCGATCTTATTTGATTGGTACTAAAGTAACCGTTTATTCTGATCATGAAGCTTTGAGGTACTTGCTCACAAAGAAAGATGCAAAACCAAGGCTTATCAGGTGGATACTCCTTTTACAGGAATTTGACTTGGATATCAAAGATAAGAAGGGAAGTGAAAACTTAGTTGCAGACCATCTCAGTCGCATTGTCCATGACGAGGATGTACTGTCATTACAAGAAAGTTTTCCGGATGAACAATTGCTGTCTCTACATGTAGCAGCCCCTTGGTATGCAGATATTGTTAATTACTTAGTTACCAAGAAGCTACCACATGACTTGACTCGAGCTTAAAGAGACAAGATCAAAAACATTGCCAAATATTACATATGGGATGATCTATACTTATGGAAGCATTGTTCTGATCAAGTGATAAGAAGGTGTGTTTCTGAATCTGAATTCAATTCAATTTTGACCTTCTGTCATTCTTATGCATGTGGCGGTCACTTTGGACCAAAAAGAACAGCCCTGAAAGTTCTTGATTGTGGATTCTACTGCCACATTGTTCAAAGATGCATATCTATTTTGCAAAGCTTGTGACCGTTGTCACAGGACAGGTAATTTAAGTGCCAAAAATCAAATGCCACAAACCCCTATACTTGTTGTTGAGATTTTTGATGTGTGGGGTATTGATTTCATGGGTCCTTTTCCTTCATCTGTTGGTAATGTTTACATTATACTTGCTGTGGATTATGTTTCTAAATGGGTGGAAGCAAAAGCTACGAGAACTAATGATTCTAAAGTTGTTGTAGATTTTTTGAAATCTAACATTTTTGCGAGATTTGGAACACCAAGAGCCATGATTAGCGATAGAGGGACACACTTCTGTAATAGATCATTTGAAGCCTTGCTCAAGATCAACATCACGCACACGAAGTTGTACTACTGGCATATCATCCCAACTAGTGGTCAAGTTGAAGTTTCAAATCGAGAAGTCAAGTACATTCTCGAGAAGACAGTGAATCCGAACCGAAAAGATTGGAGCCTACGACTTAATGATGCACTTTGGGCATACCGAACTGCTTACAAGACACCTATTGGTATGTCTCCGTATAGGTTAGTCTATGGTAAGCCATGTCACCTTCCGGTAGAGCTTCGAACACAAAGCATGGTGGGCAGTAAAGCTTTGTAACATGGAGATGGATGCTGCTGGAGAACAAAGGAAGCTTCAATTGCAAGAATTGGAAGAACTTAGAAATGATGCCTATGAGAATTCCAGAATTTACAAGGAGAGAACTAAGGCATTTCATGATAAAATGATCTCCAGGAAGAATTTTGAAGTGGGACAGAAAGTTCTTTTATTTCATTCTCGCCTCAAGTTATTTCCAGGTAAATTACGATCTCGATGGGTTGGACCTTTTGTTATTACTAATGTTTTTCCCCATGGTGCAGTGGAAATCAAGAGCTTAAAAACGGATAAAGTATTCAAGGTGAATGGGCACAGGTTGAAGCCTTACTATGAGAATTCAGTGATGCAGGACATCGATGAGGTACCTCTCTACGAGCCAACTTATCTTGATGGGTGAGGATAGATAACGTCAGGCTGAGGACGTGTTTAAAACCAAGCGCTTATTGGGAGGCAACCCAATGTTTTTGAAATATAAATAAAAAGAGACAAAGAAAAGAAGGTAGTATTGATCAATTTTTTTGTTTCGAGGAGATTCCTCTCATGGGCTATTATAATTGATCAGGTTTTATCTCTCTTTGCCATTTGTCTTATTTGCTTTGTTGTTTGTTTTTGACTTTCATTTGCTCTTGTGTTTTTATTTCTTTTATGTGTCTCTATTTTCTTTTCTTTTCTTTTCTTTTCTTGTGTTTAATTTGATTATTCCGTGCTTCGAGTTCAGTTGTGCAACAGCTTGAGGAAACATTCAAACGGGAGTTGAAGCCATTGTTCGAAGGTTTGAAACGTGCATATCTGGGAGAAGAACAAACTCAATCGCATTATCGGTAATATCTCTCCTTTTCTTCTCTTCAATGGATGCTGATATCTTTCTATCGAACCTTCGTAAATATTTCCCTTCACTTCCTCAAAATGCTGTGTTTAAAATTTATAAAGTACGGATGACTAGACTTTGGGCATTGATGCTCCTAAATGTGCCTGCTGATATCCGATGGCTTATCGAAGCCAAGGTGAGATTGTCCGGTGAGCCGGACATTAATCTCGCAAAATACATGCCTGGTCTAGGAAAGAGCTACTACGCCAAGAGGCGAAGAGCGAAAAGGTTACAAGTATGTTATAAATGTGCTAGATGGAATTGTAACCAGACTTGTCGTTCATTAGGTTTTGTGTCCAGGAATAGAGAAGATAAACTTTCATTTATTAAGAATGGTTTGAGTAATGAGTCGCTGGATAATGTTTTATTAACTCTTGAGTCACATTCTTGTGGACTTGTTCAGCGTGAATTGCTTAATCTATGGACACAATTTCGTGATGAATTGCAGTGTTATAGTCTAGGGAATCTGACTAAAAACGACCCTGTTTGCCAGTTTATAAGAAACTGGATGGGAAGCAAATCCCCGACTCATAGAAGGCGTTTCAGCCGTTACTGGACGTAAAACCAGAGGAAGATGTGAGCCACAATCACAACTACTTGTATATTTGAATGTGTGTTGTTGTTGTAAATTTATTTCTTTCTTGTTTCGTTTGATCTGATTATCAATGTTGTTTTTTGTGTTGTTGTTGTTTGTTGATTTTGTTTGTTTTAATTTCAAGTTTTCTTTTTGACAAACCAGATGACTACCCCATGATATAAGCACACGTGGAAGACAATTGTGGAGGTTTTGTCAACCTCCACCGAAAGTATATCTTTATTTTTCATGCTTCACGTGGAAGACAAGTGTGACGGTTTTTTTCAAACCCCACCGAAAGTTTATCTCCATTTTTCATGCACACGTGGGCGACAAGTGTGGAGGTTTTGTCAAACCCCACTGAAAGCATATCTATTTTTTCAAATCTCGGGGCGATAAATCTGCATCGAGCAACCCCCACCGAAATTATGTCCCCATGTGTCAAATTTGAGAGTTTTACGTGTGTATATATCCATGCTGCATATTTTGAAATGTCATTTCATAACCTGTCTTGCACTTGAATCGCATAATACCTAACGTGCATCATTGTCTTACACAAGTTTAGAGCACTTGTAGAAATGGAGAAAACACCAATTCGGCGATTCCAAAATATATGCGTATTTTGTGGATCGCAATTTGGTAAAGATGGAGAGTTTACAACAGCAGCTCTTGATCTTGGTAGGACATTAGCTGCGAGGGGTATTCTTCAAGCTCTAGATCAGGAATCTAACCCTTCTCAATCAAGTCTTGAATCTCATGGTGGAGATGAGTGCAATCGTCGATCTTGTGACTGAACACTTGATAAAACTCACACTTCTCGTGATGCCTCCAATTCCTTAGTAATGGATTTGGAAGCTCTTTTGGTGGCAATGACTGCAAAGCCCCTTTAACTTTCTACCTGGCGAAGATTTTTGACAATGACCTTCCCAAATGACTAAACTTCTTTTGTTGAGTGATGGCTTTCACCTCAACATGCTTCGTGCTAGACCCACCAGCTTGATGGTACTACCCTGATTTCTTCGAGGGTAACTATTGTTACTTCTCTTTAGCTTGGCCTCTAAATCTTCTATTTGGATATCCAAATCATACATATCTTCAAATGTTTTGATTGAAAAGCCGACAATCGTATCTCCAATGAAAGCATGGGCCCTATTGATCACCATAACATATGGACCTAGTCCTTTTCCACGGGCTTTGTGGTGATTTTGGCAACTTTGGCCCTCCAATGGGCTAAGTACTCCGAAAAAGTCTCATTAGGCTTTTGGTGAGTCATCTTCAAATCGCTCAAAGTTACCCCCAGTTGGGTATTATGGTGATATTGTTTCATGAACTGCTCGGATAGCTCCCCCAATCCTCTCGAACTCTTTTGGGAAGGTCATGGCACTATACTATTGTATCATCTTATAAGTATAGCATGAAGTACTTCAAGACGTACTCTTTTGACAAAGGAGTGGTGGCCATGATAGCAGCATATTATCTCAAGCAAGTCTTTAAGTTGCTCTCTCCATTGAATTTAGGCAAATCTAGCATGCGAAACTTTGGTGGCAAGTCATTGTTCCTAATGAGCATGATATCATCTAGGTCTTTAACCCATTCAGCCTCTTCTTCTTCAATAGAGATTGGACTTTCTCTATGTCATTGGCCAATTGCTTGACCGATTCAGGCTCATCTCGGTTGGTTGGGCCTTTCCCTCTATCTTTGCCTTGACTTAGTCTCACCCTCATCACCACCATTACCCTTAGGCGACAGCTAGTTTGTGTGGTCGAGCTCATCTTACATGGCTTCTAAAAGCTAGGCTATTTGTTGTTAGAGAGCAGTGATGTCAGCCCGCACTTGAGCCATTCCAGTAACTGGTTATTGTCTTGTTAAATGACCACCTTGTATAACCCAAGCTATGATGGCCGCAAAACAAAGGTGTTACTGCCATGCATGCATACATGTATGCATGACATGATGCATGCTCATATAAGGGCATAGACAGACTTTCAGCTGTCTAACCTTATTCCTCCCACACATGTGAGGTTGAATCTCTTTTTCTAAGATTTTTGGCCTTATTCACAAGTCATCATCATAGGATGTAGGAATACGAGATTCTCTCTCCTAATTCTAAAATTCAAATTGATGTTGGATCCTCCATGATTATCATAACATGGCTCTATATGTCATAACAACCTTAACTCATGGCACGCGCCCCCATTTTGTTCTTATGGGTGATTTGATATGTGGCATTCGTTCATGGTTCCATGAGGTTTGAGTCAATGTTATTCCAATCATTTAGAATTTACATACATGGACATGCATTTCAACATGGGTTTTAGACATTCATCCTATTAGAAATTTCTAGATTCATCTACGTAGGCTTGAGTCTTAAGGGTCCAATGGTCCGGGCTCCTTCAAGCGACAAATACCCTTTTGGGCCGATCTCTTTTTACACCAAGTCAATGGTACATGCTCAAAGTTGGTGACACCAGCATAAGTGATCTAAGGATTGAATGGAGCCAAAAACTTCTCATGCCAATGCCCAACAACTAGTTTAGATAATTCATGCTTATTATGTGCAATGTATAGTGATGCAAGGACTCAAAATAACAAAGTAAGCTATTAGAATTTGGTATCCCAATCGGAATCAACTTCTCTTATCCCCAATGGAGTCGCCACTGTGAACGGGGTTTCCATCCCGTCAGAGCATTTACGACCACAACATTGTGTCAAAGCCTCTTTCAAGACTTAAGGGAGCACAAACAAACCATAGGCATGTGAGTTTATTCAATGTCTATCAAGCCTCTTTCATGGCATCATTCATACATGTTTAATCATTCTAAATGATGGTCCTTCACCATCATTGTGAGTCCACTATCACTTTAGGTATCATTTTAATCATATTTCTAAACATGATATTTATAAAATCAATCAGTTGGAATTCAATACAAAGCCATAATTTAGAATCATGGCACTTCTACCCAGATTTGATGTTTCTTCATGGTAATTCTACCTAAGCATGGCAATTCTAGCCTATTCATAGTAATCATCATGAATCATGGCATTTCTTGCCCAAACATGGCAATTCTAGCCTAATTCAATCAATCAATATCAAGTATGGCTATGCTGGCCCAATTCAAGCATTCAAGGGTAAACATGATAATTCTTACCTATTCTATGTTATTTCCTAGCATTCTTTAAAAATCATAAGTCAATCTAGCATGATTCTAATCAATGAACCCATAAACATGATTCTAATGCATTCGTAAAGAAAATAAACTCCTAATCATGTTTGTAGAAAAACGAGGGAAAGATGACTTACCTTGACATGCATTTTCACCTTGCAAAACAATCAAGGGTTAAAAAAATTCATAATAACCCTAAATATGCTCCTAAGCATTAAAATAAATCCTAATCATACTCATTCTAAACATAATAAAACCTAGACATGCTTAATTCTAAGCAAGAAAAATAAATAAGAAAAGAAAAGGGAGAAGAGAGAACTGCACTCAAGACGTACCCTGTCCGTGTTTAGAGCAATAGAATGCCTAGAAAAATATCAAACTAGAAAAGACTCCTTGAATTCTCAAGTGTGTCTTAAAAGGGAGAAGAGAGGATTTCGATGTGTGTTGAAAAGTGAGGAGAAAGGGCGTTTATATAGTTGAGGGCTAAATTGAAAAAAGGAACAAAGAAACAAAAATGGCAATTGTTAGTGTAATTTTTCAAAAATGAGGGAAGGCTAGCTGGCCGACTATGTGAGGACTGTCAGTTAATAGTGGGATAGCTGACCAGTTGTGGGTGGACCACCAACTAGTGGTAAGATAGGCAGTCAACTGTCCTACAATCGCTGGCAGGTTGTGTTCCACCAAACCCTTCAATTTTGCATTTTTTTAATGCAATCCCTTCTGACCTTCAGCCATTTGATTATGTGTAACTCCTTGAGTTCAACTTTGATTCATAATCCATAAAATTCTGTGAAAACTAGACATCTATAGCTTCACAAGGGTATATGATTCATCATCAGATTCCTTCTATATTAATTTTTGTGATTTTTCAAAATCATGTGCTAATTTTCAAAGCTTTCAATCAGTTTTTCCTCAACTCTCTTCTTTTTGCTTTCAAGGGCATTTCGATCGTTTTCTTTGCTCTTTATTCATCATCGACCCCCAAAAATGAAGTGTCTATAGTAGTCGAATTCTTGACCTAGAAAAGGAGTTAGACACAAAGCGTAATCCACCCTCCAATTAGGAATGTGCCTTACACCTATATGATTGGTTCCAGTTTGTTTGAGCAACAAGTGCTTAATTCTTTTGAGGAAGTGAAGAGTGATGATAGAGAGGAAAAAGGGTCGATGGAAGCTAGGCTGAAGAAAATGTAAAGGCCATAATGAAAGAAGTCAATGAGATTTTGAAGAAGGTAGAAAGTTAGCAGAGGAATAAGGGATATCTAAGAGTGAGGGAGAAACACTTGTGAGATGGGTGGAAAGAAATAAGGAGTTGGAGGAGATCCAGAGAAAGAGAGAGTAAAGACTATTGCCAGACAATGGAGAACCTAGAATTAAGCTAGAAGGTATGCAGGGCTAGTCTGTGAATATTCTAGCGATAATTATAGAGGAGGTTTAGATTCGTTAAAGGCCACTTGAGAAAAAAGGGTTTCAAAATGAGTACTCATTACTTGGCAAGAGAAAGGCAGTCGAAGATGAATATATGCCACTTAGTTAAGGGAAAAAGGAGAGTGAATACTCTCCCCTCGACATAGAGATAGATGGCAGTGGCTACTCGTCGTTGAGTAAAGAGGAAGCTACGAGCAAGTACACACAACTCAGTATGGAGATTGACAAAAGTAAATATTCGCCTCTCAATGAAAGGAAGGCCTACATGATCGGCTCGAGGCTCACTGAAGAGGAAGTTTTGAGGTCCTTTGAAGAGGAAGTTTTGAGGTCCTTTAAGAAAGGAAAGAAAGAGGACACTGATGGACCCATACATGTGACTCTGCTTGTGGCTCAAGTTCAAATAGAAAGGGCATGAGTCAAAATGACCCTAAATGAGTTTAAAAATAGGTCAAAGAAAGAGAGAAAAATAGTCGATGAACAAATGCCTCTTGCAGCTAAGGTGTTCACTTGAAATGCTGGTTGGATTGATGTTAATGTGAACGAGGCTTTCATCCTGCCGGAGTGTTTACGACCACGACACTATGTTAAAGCCTCTTTTGAAACTTAAGGGAATACAAACGAGCCATAGGCAACCTCTAGAGAAATGGAGTTGCCACCCGATTATTCGTTGGAAATGAATGGGGGCAATCTGATCCCTTACTTCAAGAATTAAACTACCCTTATCCCTTTAGAGATGGGTTCAAGAAGTTAGGTACGAGTCATTCGACCGGTCTGGATCAAAATTCGGCCTCTACTAAGGTATACCAAATAAAAAAATTTCATATTGACATAGAGTTCACTTAAGTTGTTGATTTTATGCACACATTCCATTTTTATCTTCATTTAGATATGTGAGATGATTATTCAATCATAGTAGTTGTACATTCATACATAGAAAGAGGGAGGAGTGTGACGATCTAGGTCAAGGCCCTACAACCTCTTCCCGGGTTCCACTCTGATCTGAAGCTAACCGCACAACTCTACGTATTATCCGCTTTGCCTGGCCCACTGGCCAACAGGTCTCACGGCTTTGTTCCCTAAGGACGCGTCCCTCACTTGAACCAAAGACCTTCACCACAAAGGCTTTCGCGGTTCATGATGAGTACCGTTTGAGCTACATTGTGACGATCTGGGCCAGAGCCCTTCTACTCACACTGTCCCGATCCCACTACCGGTCTCAACCCAATTGCACAGTAAACCGTATCGTCTGCTTTGGCCCGGCGCAATGGCCAATAGGCCTCACGACTTTGTTCCTAAAGGACGCATCCCCCACTCGAACCCGAGACCTCCACCACAAAGGCTCTTGCGGTTCATCATGAGTACCGTTTGAGCTAGTAGCCTTTGTGGTGGAGATCTCAGGTTCGAGTAGGGAACGAGTCCTTCAGGAATAAAGCCGTGAGGCCTGTTGGCCAATGGGGCGGACCAAAGCGGACAATACGATTTACTGTGCGATTGGGTTCAGACCGACAGTGGGATCGGGACGGGGTGAGTAGAAGGGCCTTGGCCCAAATCGTCACAATGAGAATGGATTAAATTTTCGTCAAACATTAAGGAAGGGGAAGAGGATTACATCGCTTATTTTTCAACAATAAAATAAAATAATTCTACTTTAAATACTTCAAATAAAATACTCCACACATTCATATGAGTCTACATTCAATAATCAATTCGAAACCCAATGGATGATGAATTTCTCATCACCATATGTGAGTCTATTCAACGTCTATTAAGTTTCTTTTATGACATCATTCAAATATTCATTCAATTATTCCAACTGATGGTCCCTCACCACCAATGTGAGTCCATCACCTATTCATGGCATTATACAATAACATTTGTAAACATGATACATTCATAATATATGCACACATTCATAAATCAATTAATCTGAACAAAGCATAATCTAGAATCATGGCATTCTAGCATAGATTTGATAATTCTATCATGGTAGTTCTATCTATTGCTATTCATAATTCATATCAATTTATAGTGAATAATGGCATTTCTAGCCCAAGCATGGCATTTCTAGTCTAATTCAATCAATCAAAATCAAACAAAGTTATTCTAGCTTAATCCAAGCATTCAAGGGGTAATTAAGGTAATTCACGCATATTGTATGCTATTTCCTAGCATAATTCAAAGCAATCATAAGTTCTCCTAATTTGATTCTATTCATGTGCTCTTAAGCATGATTCTAAACATGTGCTCCTAAGCATGATTCAAAGCATTCGTGAAGAAAATAAATTCCTAATCATGATTCTAATAAAGAAAGGAAAGCGGACTTACCTCGACACATATTTCCACCTTGCAAAACAAATAAAGGATTAAACAATTCCATAAAATCCTAATCATGCTTCTAAGCATCAAAATAAATAATAAACATGCTAATTCTAAGCATAAACAACCCTAAACATGTTTAATTCTAAGCAAGAAAAATAAATAAGATAATAGGAAGGCGAAAAGAAAACTGCTCTAAAGACGTACCCTTTCTGGGTTTAGAGCAATATAAAATGCCCAAAAGCTTTAAACTAGACAAGACTCCTTGAATTCTCAAGTGTGTCTTCGAGAGGGAAAAGAGTTGAATTTGATATCTTGAGAAGTGAGGGAGAAAGTGTTTATATAGGAGAAGGGTTGAGTTAAAAAAGAAGAAGAAGAAAAAGATATCTTGATATCTTGGGCGGCTGTTCGACAATCGGGCGACTCTTTGCACTCTAAACCTTCAAATTTTGCGTTTTTGAAGTGTAGTCCCTTATGACCTTTGTCTGTTTGATCACACATAACTTTTTCAATTCAACTAAGATTTCTGATCTATAAATTCCAACAAAAAACTAGACTTCTGTAGCTTCGCAATGGTATATGATTCATCAATAGACTCCTTCTGGATTAATTTCTTTGATTTTTTGAAGTCATATATCATTTCTTGAGACCCCTTTTCCAATTCCTTTGACCCCTTTCCTCTTCAACTTCCAAGGGCATTTCAGTCATTTCTTTCACTCAACATTAATCTTCATTTTGTCATTGAGCCTAAAAAATCCCGTGTCTACAGCTTGCCTCTTACTCTGGAGAGGTTTGTGATACATAAAGGTCGACAAAGTACTCTCGCCCCGTCTTTCCTTCTTCCATCTCGACATCTTCACCTTCGTCATCATTCTATCAGACTTTCTCGTCATCTTCTTTCCTCTTTCATTCCTACAAAAAGATGTGCCCATTTGAGGGCTAAGGTGTGCCCCCTCAAGGGCAAATGTGCCCATTCGAGGGCTGAAGTACGCATTTGAAGTCTGACGTGCCCATTCAAGTGCTAATGTGCCCATTCGAGGACTGTCATGCCTATCTAAGGTCTGATCTGCTTACAAAAAGACTAGAATGCATCCTTATGATGCATGCAATGCACTTTTCTAGTGTGAACAGGTGCATCCCTATGATGCACAATGTGCACCCTTCTAGTGTAAACAAATGTATCATTCTAATGCATGAAGTGCATCCTTAGGATGTTAAGATAAAACACTCTTCAATACACCTACTTCGTAGGGTTTCTAATACTCTTCAGTGCACCTACTTCCTAGAGTTTGTTAGCACTCCTCAATATACCCATTCTAAGGGCTTCAAACACTTTTAAGTGTATATACTTCTTATAGTTTTCAACACTCTTCAGTGCACTTCTTTTTAGGGCTTGCGCCTATTCTAAGGGCTTAAACACTCTTAAGTGCAGCTACTTCCTAGGGTTTCTTTTAATATATGCCCATGGGAAAACGTTTATCATGTACTATTTCACAATCTTTAAACCTTTTCATTCTTCATGTCTTCGACTGAGTATTCTTCTTTAATCTCTTTAGACTTTGAATTCCTTGGGTTTCATGCCCTTATTCTGAGTATTCTTCATTTTGTTGTTGATTTCTTTTGTCCACTGAGGGAAATTCTTGATTCACTATGCTTGAACATTCTTTATTCTTGGTCCCTTCAGATTTTGCATTCATAGGAACCTTCACTAGGCAGGTTCATATCATATTGTTGATTCTAGGACTCACTGGGGATCTTTTCATTGTCCTTACAAATTCCTGCAAAATATCAAACATCTTTTAATGATTTCAAATTAACTCAAAATTCTTACCTTGTTCGGTGTATTCTTCAACAAACTGCTTTCTAATTTTTGGAGGAGTTCTTCCATGTGATTCCGGTTAAAGATTCTATTGACTAATGTTACTTTTCTTTTCTTGTAAGTTGCTAAACTATTACCATGGCTAGATGTTGTCACTGGTACATTTCAAAAATTCTTTTGGTTTCTTAAGGTCAATGTAGAGTTTTTCTTCTCTTTTCCTCTCTTCTTTTCTTTTCTCTCTCTCTTCTTTTTCTTTTTCTCTCTTTTTCTCTCTTCTCTTTTCTCTCTCTTCTTTCTCTTTCATTTCCTCTCTTCTTTTTTTTCTTCTCTCTTCTCTCTTTTCTTTCTCACTTTTTCTTCTTTCTTTCTTTTGGCCTCTTACCATTTTACTCTTCTAACTATCTGACTATGAATCTTGTTCTTTTTTTCAAATCCTTTCTTCAAGGTCACGTTTCATCTTCAAGGCATATTTTATTCTTCAAGGTGAACATCAAATTTCTTCTTCAAAATCCCTTCTTTAGGGTAGACTTTAAATTTTTTTTTCATGGTGAACTTCCTTCTTCAAAGGAGATGCCTTTCAAGGTGGACGTCTTCTTCATGGTAGATGCCTTATTCGAGGGAGATTCCTTCTTTAAGGTGGATGCCTTCTTTGAGGAAGATGCCTTCTTCAAGATGGATGCCTTCTTCAAAGAAAATGCCTTCTTCGAGGGAGATTCCTTTTTCAAGTGAATGCCTTCTTCAAGAAAGATGTCTTCTTCAATGTGAATGCCTTCTTTTCAAATCTTCTGCTTGAATTAAGTCTCCTCAAGATTGAGCTACCTAATAGAAGCAATATACATATCTGGGTTTGATCGAGACTAAATTTCTTGATTCAAGTGGCGTGCATATTGTACTACTTCTATTCCACTAGGTATTAGGCCTTTTTCTTTTATGGCTGCCCCCAGTATTTCATATTGCATTATGATTTCTGCAAAACTCAGTCACTTGTAAACTATGCTCAATTTTGGATCCTGATTCCTGCGAGAAAATGCTTGATGTTTCATGTATGCATGATGTCTATCTTAATAATCTTTTCTAACTATATGCTTCTTGCTTGGACTAGATGGGCCGCCAGCAAATCAGGTGTCTAGAGCTAGAGGTTTAACATCTTTAGGTTCCAGTTGCTACTTCTTCAATTGATGCTGATGATAATGGTGATGATGATTGAGGACTATCGTTATCAACCTTCTAGTTTTCCCATCTACTTCTCCTCACACCTTCCAATGCCTCTTCTCGTATTTTCTAACATATTTGAGGCCATTCTCAAAGGTCCTCCAGCCTCTCTTGAAGCATCTAAAGGACAATGATTAGAAATGACTCGAATCCAGTAGACTATATAATCAAAAATTCCTTCGACATGTAAAGCTTGTAGGATCCTAATGATCACGTCATCCGCTTCAATAGGTAAGAGCTTTACCCCCTGTATGAGGAATTCTCCATTGTACTCAATTATAATTCATCCATTTCTAAAAGCATCATTCTGCCTACTATTGAGACACCATCAATATCTAATCTCTTTAACTTTTTTGGATTCCTAACTTCCACCATGGGCATTCACACCAGAAGAGGTGGAGTCATATTGTCCTCCATCATCCCTTTGATTGAGATTATAGATAGGACCTTGTCTAGTTTGCTTTGCCTTCTTCAATTCTGCCTTCTTATATAGTTTCTACTTGTGGAATTCCAATATATATATATATATATATTATAAATTTTAGAAAATATGACTAAGGGTAATTGAGTAATTTTATGAGAATTGGGTTGGATAATAGAAGTGGGCTTGTGTTGGAATTGGTAAGGGTGAATTGGGCTTGAATTTGAAATTGTTGGACTTAGGCCCATTGAGTCAAGGCCTTATGTATATAAGAGATGGGGTTTTCTAGAATTAGAGAGAAGGAAAAAGAAAAGAAGAGAGGAGGAGGAGTTCACGTTCCAAGAAGAAAAGAAGAGAAAAAGAAGAAGAGAAAGGAGAGGAAGGAGAAGAGAGAAAAAAATTTCAAGAAGTTTAGCTTGGAAAAACAAGTAGGAGATTCTAACACTATACTTACTTCATGTTATGTGTTTTGTAGTTGAATTGATATTGTTGTTATGTATGTGACATGTTTTGACTTGAATTCTTGGTTGCTTGGATGATGAATTATGAGTGAAGTTACTTATTGCAAATTGTTTGTTGTCATTGCATGAAGAATTATGTGTGAGTTGAAGTGTTGATAAAGTGGAGTAGAGATGATTTTGTGAGAAGTGTAATTCATGTAACTGTCTTGTGTTGATTGAGTTGATGCATTTTTCTGGATTGAGAATTGTATGATTTCTCATTTGTTTTGGAAAATAGACGTATTAAGCTTTAATTAGCCGTTGATTTCGTTGAATTTGGAGTTAAAACGGATTTTTGGCGAATTTTTGAAGTTGGGAGTTGAAATCTGAAAATGGTACGTTTTAAACCAGCTCTGGAATTCGATTCTGGTGTTTCGCTCGACAGTGAACAGTGCATCGAGTGAACAGTATCAAGTGTCGAGAAACAATGTCGAGTGAACAGTATTTTCTGTGAACAGTATTTTCAGTGAACAGTGCCGAGAAACAGTGTCGAGTGAACAGTATTTTCAGTTAACAGTGTCGAGTGAACAGTGTTTTCAGTGAACAGTGTCGAGTGAACAGTATCAAGTGTCGAGCAAAATTTCAGAACCACCCCAAATTGGCTGAATACTTCCCAAAAAGTCCTGGATTTTGCATAAAAATCATAATTTCTTGAGATTTATCATAGTGATGATATTGAAAGACTGTTAATGTATGCATTGGACCTTGGATGGGCCGTTTTGTATACAGATCCAAGGAGAATACGGATATTATATTCTAAGTGTTGGACCTTGGGTGGACCGTTCTATATATGGACCCAAGGGGAACACGAATATAATGATATGAAGTGTTGGACCTTGGGTGGACCGTTCTGTATACGGACCCAAGGGGAACACGAATATAATGATATGAAGTGTTGGACCTTGGGTGGACTGTTCTGTATACGGACCCAAGGGGAACACGAATATATTGATATGAGATGTTGGACCTTGGGTGGACCGTTCTGTATACGGACCCAAGGGGAACACGAATATTTTGATATGATGTGTCGGACCTTGAATGGACCGTTCTGTATACGGATCCAAGGGGAATACGAACAGAAATTTCATATGTGAACGAACATAATAGTTTGATATATTATTATTGGATATCTACTCTTGTGATTGAATATTTGTGGAATGTGAATAATTTCGTATAATGTTAGAACTTTCCTACTGGGCTTTAGGCTCACCCCCTCCCTCCACAGGTACACAGAAGGATGCTCATCCTAGAGATGTTCCAGAGCTTTCTTAGGGAGTCTGGAGTCAGTATGCATATAATTCTTGGGGACTGTCTTGATTCTCCTAGTATGTAATGGGAGATTTTGCTTGGTGACTATTAACTGATGTATTGATTTTGTCACCAGTGTATGTAAAATTAATTTTGAACAAATAGTCATAAGTTGTAATGAATTCTTGTGATGTATATATAAAAAAAAATTTATGAGATATGGATGACGTAATTTGTATTAAATTCTTATTCAATCACACCCTAAAATCTCTAAATAAGAGATTTTAGGGCGTGACAGGGTGGTATCAAAGCCTAGGCTTTACTGTGGACCTGTGGAAAGGAGGTAGATGGTCTGGGAGGGGTAGAGTCATGTTTGTGCTCTTGCATGTGCCTTGAATAACTGTTTGTTGTGTTTCTGTTCTAAATGTTATAAATTTTGTCACTTATGTTTTTGTCATTGATAAAAATTAGATAATGAGTTCTCCTACGTGAAGTGCTTCAAGTTCTAACCCACCTGAGGGTGGTGAGAGGTCAGAATTTTATAGGGCCATGAGGGATGTGGCCAATACATTGGCCAAAACAGTGGCAAACACGGTTAGGGAGACTCTTCGTGCTAACCTACCACCACCGCCTCAACCGGTGTTAGAGACGGGTGTTGACAATAGAATGAAGGGTGCACTTAGAGAAGTCCAACGCCACTATCCACCTACTTTCAATGGGGAGCCCGACCCGAATGTTGCAGAAGATTGGCTTATACGAGTTGAGGGCCTCTTCAATCTTTTGCAAGTTGAAGAAGATCTACTGGTTAGGGTGGCAACTCATCTGTTGTCAGGGGAGGCATTGCAGTGGTGGACGTCTGTTGAGCGTATTAGAGGAGGGAACATTCTTACATGGAAGGACTTCTCTACTGCTTTTCTGGATAAATATTTTCCTACGGTTTTTCGGGACCAAAAGGAAAATGAGTTTATATACTTGACCCAGGGGAATATGACGGTGCAACAGTATGAGGCACGATTTACTGCTTTATCCCGTTTTGTACCTGGGTTGGTGGCAGACGAGGCTAGCAAGGCCCGGAGATTTCTAAAGGGATTGAGAGATGATATCAGACCCTCAGTGGCAGTGTGTAGATTGACTACATATTCTGATGTGGTGGAGACCGCTTTAGTGGCAGAACAGGAGATATCCCAAAGTCACAGGGTAGGGGTATTGGCATACCTCCTAGAGGAGCGAGACAGTAGGATCGTTTAGTTAAAAGACAGAGAACTCAGTCTAGTAGGACTTTCTTTAATTCTCAGTCTCAGCAACTGCAATCTCAAGGCTCCATGGCAAGTAGGTCCTCTCAGAGTCAGAGAGTTTGTTATGGGTGTGGGAAACCAGGTCACTTGCGATACCAGTGTCCTAGATGTTATAGATGCGGACAATACGGTCATATGCAACGGGATTGTCCGACAGGGATGAGAGGTCCTCTGAGTGCCACTAGTCGACCCCACCTACTCCTCGACAAGGATCAGGGTCACAGGCTAGACCACCGTTTCAAGGACGTGATACTCATTCCCATCAGACATCTCAGAGGTCTCAGGCAGCTTCTTCTCAATCTGTTAGACCTCCAAGATCAGCTCAGAGCACTAGACAGCAAGGACAGATGACTCAGGGACGAGTTTTTACTCTGACTCAGCCGACAGAGCCTGTAGACCACGGAGTTGTGGGAGGTACATTACTGGTTTTTAATGCATGGGCCCGTGTTTTATTTGATTATGGAGCTACTCATTCTTTTATATCCACCCATTTTGCATCTACATTAGGATTAGAGTCTGATTTGTCGGATTCTGTATTACAAGTGGAGTCACCTATGGGTAGTACTTTAGAGGTTGGGAGGATATGTCGCTCTTGTATGTTGGAAATCAATGGGCACAGGTTATCATTTGATTTGATACTTATGGATTTCACGGAGTATGATGTGATACTAGGAATGGATTGGTTGTCCGCTTATCAAGTTCTATTGGATTGTCACAAGAAGAAAGTGATCATTCACATGCCGGATGGCATCATTTTTAGTTTTTATGGGGATAAATATGCATTATTGCATTATCCTTTGCTTGGTTCGCAAAACAAGAAAGGGATGAAGAACATGATAGCAAGTATATTAGTAGAAGAGACTAATAAAGGGGTTTCTGAACTTCCTCGGGTGGTGAATGAATTTCCTGATGTCTTTCCTGAAGAATTGCCCGGATTACCTCCAACTAGAGAGGTGGAGTTTGTTATTGAAGTGTGTCCAGGCGTGGCACCTATATCAGTTGCTCCTTACCGAATGGCTCCAGCAGAGTTGAAAGAGCTAAAGTTGCAGATAGAAGAATTGTTAGAGAAGGGATTCATCCGACCTAGTACTTCTCCTTGGGGTGCACCAACATTGTTTGTGAAGAAGAAAGATGGTTCATTGCGTTTATGCATTGATTACAGGCAGTTAAATCGGGTTACAGTGAAAAACAAATATCCTCTACCTAGGATCGATGATTTGTTCGACCAGTTGAGAGGATCTTGTTGTTTTTTCAAGATAGATCTTCGTTCGGGTTATCATCAGTTGAGAATAAAGGAAGGAGATATACCCAAGACCGCTTTTCGTACCCGGTATGGACATTATGAGTTCTTGGTCATGCCATTTGGACTAACTAATGCTCCTGCTGCCTTCATGGATTTGATGAACCGTGTTTTCAGACCCCACTTAGACCAATTTGTGATTGTGTTTGTGGATGATATCCTCATTTATTCTTCATCTGAGGTTGAGCATGAACAACATTTACGCGTGGCACTTCAAACACTGAGAGAGCATCGTCTTTATGCCAAGCTGAGTAAATGTGAATTTTGGCTATCAGAAGTAAAATTTTTAAGCCATGTGGTGTCAAGACAAGGAATCTCAGTGGATCCATCGAAAGTAGAAGCAGTTATGAAACGGGAACGACCAAAGAATGTGTTTGAAGTCCGCAGTTTCTTGGGTTTAGCAGGATACTATAGGTGCTTTGTTGAGAACTTTTCCCGATTGGCTGCACCAATGACTAGGTTAACAAGGAAAGGAGTCAGATTCGAATGGAATATGCATGTGAGCAAGCATTCCAAGAGTTGAAGAAAAGATTGACTTCAGCACCTATCCTTGTGATACCACAACGTGGAGTTGATTATGTAGTTTTCACCGATGCTTCCTTTGATGGGTTAGGGTGTGTGTTAATGCAACAGGATCGAGTTGTAGCCTATGCATCTCGTCAGTTGAAACCTCATGAGCAGAATTATCCCACCCACGACTTAGAACTTGTTGCGGTAGTGTATGCTTTGAAAATTTGGTGGCATTATTTGTATGGTGAGAGGTTTGAAGTCTTTTGTGACCATAAAAGTTTAAAATACATTTTCACTCAATAAGACTTGAATTTGAGACAACGAAGATGGATGGAATATTGGGAAGACTATGATTTCTCTATCCACTATCATCCAGGCAAGGCAAATGTGGTGGCTGATGCATTAAGTAGGAAATCGAGGGCCATGGTTAATGCGATGACAGGGGAGTGGAGCATGTTGCAGTCTGTTTATGATTATGATATCTTGGTTAAGGATCGCGGAGATCAAATTTGCCTTTTTACACTTGTTGCCCAACCGTCTCTTGTGCATAGAGTGATTGAATGGCAACATCAAGATTCAGAGACTAGAGCCTTGTATGAGCAAGTGTTACGCGGTGATGGGAGTGTGGATTGGACCATTGATTCAGAAGGGAGTTTGCGATTCAAGGGCAGGATCTTTGTTCCATCGAGTAAAGAGTGTAAAGATGATATTCTTAAGGAATTTCATCATTCTAAATTTGCTGTTCATCCTGGTGGTACTAAGATGTATCATGATTTACGTCGTCAGTTTTGGTGGAAAGGAATGAAGAAGGATGTTGCTGAATATGTGGCTAGATGCCTTACTTGTCAACAAGTAAAGGGTGAGCATCAAAGACCTGCAGGATTACTCCAACCATTGCCTGTAGAAGAGTGGAAGTGGGATCACATCACCAAGGATTTTGTTATTGGATTACCACGTTCTTTAAAAGGGAAGGATGCAATCTGGGTGATTGTAGATAGATTAACCAAAGTATCACACTTTCTTCTTATACGTATAACTGATTCAGTGGATGTTTTGAGTCGGCTGTACATTAAAAAAATTGTAAGATTGCATGGAGTTCCAGTTTCAGTGGTGTCAGACAGAGATCCCCGGTTTACAGCTCAATTTTGGCAAAGCCTCCAAAGAGCTATGGGCACTCAGTTGTTATTTAGTACAGCCTTCCATCCCCAAACTGATGGTCAATCAGAGCGTACTATTCAAATTCTAGAAGATATGTTGAGGGCTTGTGTGATGGATTTCCAAGGTAATTGGGAGGATCATCTACCACTTGTGGAATTCGCATACAACAACAGCTATCAGTCAAGTATTGGAATGGCACCTTTTGAGGCACTCTATGGTAGACCGTGTAGATCCCCATTATGTTGGGTAGAAGTGGGAGAAGCTACCTTATTAGGACCGGAGCTTGTACAAGAAACGACTGAAACGGTGAAATTGATATGTCAACGTTTGCTTACAGCCCAAAGTAGACAGAAAAGCTATGCAGACAGGAGGAGACGACCGTTAGAATTCAAAGTGTGGGACCATGTGTTTTTAAAGGTGTCTCCGCGTAAAGGCTTGATGTGTTTTGGACAGAAAGGTAAACTTGCTCCACGCTACATTGGTCCATTTGAAATCCTAAGGCGGGTTGGCGAAGTAGCTTATGAGCTAGCATTGCCACCGCGGTTATCGGGAATTCATAACACATTCCATGTATCGATGCTAAGAAAGTATGAACCTCACCCAACACATGTACTTGACTAGAGTGAGTTGGATATCCAACAAGATGTTTCATATGAAGAGGTTCCTATACAAATCCTGGACTCGAGAGTGCAAGTCTTGCGTGGCAAGTCCATCCCATTACTCAAGGTCTTGTGGAAGCGTCATGATGTTGAAGAGGCCACATGGGAGTTAAAGTCAGAGATTCAAAGAAAGTATCCAGAGCTTTTGACAGCGAGAGGTAATTTCTAATTCATGTTTTCAAATTTCGAGGACAAAATTTATTTTTAGGAGGGTAGTTATGGAATTCCAATATATATATATATTATAAATTTTAGAAAATATGACTAAGGGTAATTGAGTAATTTTATGAGAATTGGGTTGGATAATAGAAGTGGGCTTGTGTTGGAATTGGTAAGGGTGAATTGGGCTTGAATTTGAAATTGTTGGACTTAGGCCCATTGAGTCAAGGCCTTATGTATATAAGAGATGGGGTTTTCTAGAATTAGAGAGAAGGAAAAAGAAAAGAAGAGAGGAGGAGAAGGAGTTCACGTTCCAGGAAGAAAAGAAGAGAAAAAGAAGAAGAGAAAGGAGAGGAAGGAGAAGAGAGAAAAAAATTTCAAGAAGTTTAGCTTGGAAAAACAAGTAGGAGATTCTAACACTATACTTACTTCATGTTATGTGTTTTGTAGTTGAATTGATATTGTTGTTATGTATGTGACATGTTTTGACTTGAATTCTTGGTTGCTTGGATGATGAATTATGAGTGAAGTTACTTATTGCAAATTGTTTGTTGTCATTGCATGAAGAATTATGTGTGAGTTGAAGTGTTGATAAAGTGGAGTAGAGATGATTTTGTGAGAAGTGTAATTCATGTAACTGTCTTGTGTTCATTGAGTTGATGCGTTTTTCTGGATTGAGAATTGTATGATTTCTCATTTGTTTTGGAAAATAGACTTATTATGCTTTAATTAGCCGTTGATTTCGTTGAATTTGGAGTTAAAACGGATTTTTAGTGAATTTTTGAAGTTGGGAATTGAAATCTGAAAATGGTACGTTTTAAACCAGCTCTAGAATTCGATTCTGGTGTTTCGCTTGACAGTAAACAGTGCATCGAGTGAACAGTATCGAGTGTCGAGTAACAGTGTCGAGTGAACAGTGTTTTCGATGAACAAGGTCGAGTGAACAGTTTTTTCAGTGAACAGTGACGAGAAACAGTTTTTTCAGTGAACAGTGTCGAGAAATAGTGTCGAGTGAACAGTATTTTCAGTAAACAGTATCGAGAAATAGTGTTTTCAGTGAACAGTACCGAGAAAATAGTATCGAGTGAACAGTGTCGAGAAACAGTATCGGATGAACAGTATTTTCAGTTAACAGTGTCGAGTGAACAATGTTTTCAGTGAACAATGTCGAGAAACAGTGTCGAGTGAACAATATTTTCAGTGAACAGTGTCGAGTGAACAGTGTCGAGTGTCCAGCAAAATTTCAAAACCAGCCCAAATTGGCTGAATACTTCCCAAAAAGTCCTAGATTTTATATAAAAATCATAATTTCTTGAGATTTATCATAGTGATGATATTGAAAGACTGTTAATGTATACATTGGACCTTGGATGGGCCGTTTTGTATACGGATCCAAGGAGAATGCAGATATTATATTCTAAGTGTTGGACCTTGGGTGGACCGTTCTGTATACGGACCCAAGGGGAACACGAATATAATGATATGAAGTGTTGGACCTTGGGTGGACCGTTCTGTATACGGACCCAAGGGGAACACGAATATAATGATATGAAGTGTTGGACCTTGGGTGGACTGTTCTGTATACGGACCCAAGGGGAACACGAATATATTGATATAAGGTGTTGGACCTTGGGTGGACCGTTCTGTATACGGACCCAAGGGGAACACGAATATTTCGATATGATGTGTCGGAGCTTGAATGGGCCGTTCTGTATACGGATCGAAGGGGAATACGAACAGAAATTTCATATGTGAACGAACATAATAGTTTGATATATTATTATTGGATATCTACTCCTGTGATTGAATATTTGTGGAATGTGAATAATTTCGTATAATGTTAGAACTTTCCTACTGGGCTTTAGGCTCACCCCCTCCCTCCACAGGTACACAGAAGGATGCTCATCCTAGAGATGTTCCAGAGCTTTCTTAGAGAGTCTGGAGTCAGTATGCATATAATTCTTGGAGACTGTCTTGATTCTCCTAGTATGTAATGGGAGATTTTGCTTGGTGACTATTAACTGATGTATTGATTTTGTCACCAGTGTATGTAAAATTAATTTTGAATAAATAGTCATAAGTTGTAATGAATTCTTATGATGTATATATAAAAAAAAAAATTTATGAGATATGGATGACGTAATTTGTATTAAATTCTTATTCAATCACACCCTAAAATCTCTAAATAAGAGATGTTAGGGCGTGACACTACTGGTCTCATCAGATAGTCTAGGTGATTCGCATCTTATGACCATCATTCCTCAAAGGGACCTTGCTTTCACCACAATTTCCTTAATTTTAGCTTAGATATTGATCGGACTGGATCACATCAGGATTGATCTAAGTTAGAGGTTCAGTGGCAGTCTTCTACTTCTTCATGTATTTTCCTTTAACCCTAATTTTTACCTAAGCAACCTTTTTGGGTTTTTAGTATGTTCTTCTTCTTCTTCTTCTTCTTCTTCTTCTTCTTCTTCTTATTTATGCTCTAATTTTTGTGTAAGCTACCCTTTCGAGTTTTCAACTTAGCGAGCTTGCCCTCACTTTTGCCTGAGCCACCCTTTTTAGGTTTTCAACTTAGTGAACTTGCCCTCACTTTTACCTGATCTGTCCTTTTTTGGTTTTCAACTCAATAGGCTTTTCTTTTTTTGTTTGCCTTAACTTTTGCCTAAGCTACCTTTCAGGTTTTTAACTTAGTGGGCTTGCCCTAATTTTTACCTAAGCAGCCTTTTTCAGTTTTTGACTTAGCAGGCTTTTTCTTATTCTTTTTTTTTTCAGATTTGGTTACATGAGAGGCTATCTATTCTAGCACCATTTCGTACACTTCATTCAAGATGATTAAAATAATTATATCTGCCATGATATTCAAAATTGTTAAGGCAACTCTTTGCCCCTCTAACTTCTTTTTCTTCTCAATATGAATGGGCAACTCTATAGATACTGAATTTTTTAGGCTTGATGCTGAAATGAAGATATATGTCGAGTAATGAAAATGATCAAAATGCCCTTGGAAGCCAAGAAAAGGAAGGTGAGAAGGAATCGATGAAATGTCACAAAAACTAACATGTAACTTCAAAAAATCACAAAAACTAATCTAGAAGGAATCCCCAATGAGTCATATACCGTTACAAAGCCGCAAATGTCAAGTTTTCATAGAAATTTACAGATTGAAAATCGAAGTTGAACTCAAAAAATTATACGCGATCGAACAGATGAAGGTCAGAAGGGACTACACTACAAAGTATCAAAACAGGAAGGACCGAAGAGGAACAACCACCTGACTGTTGACCAATAGCCGTTTGGCAGCTAAACAGTCACCTGACTATTGATTGATAGTTACCCGCAGTTTGCCAATAGCCAACCCACTGTCGGTCCCTAATTTTAGAAATTTTCATTATAAACCTTCATTTCTTGGATTTTGCTTCCTTTTTCGATTCTAGCCCTCAACTATATAAACCTTACCTTGGCTCACTTTTTGGGGCACACTGACTATTGTATATAATTTTCTCTTCTCCCTCTTGAAGACACACTCAAGAATTCAAAAAATCTTTTCTAGTTTAAAGATTTTTAGGTGTTTTATTACTCTAAACCCAAAAATGGTACGTCTTGAGAGCAGTCCTCTCTTATTTCTCATATTATATTGCTTAGAATTAAGCATGTTTAGGGTTTATTTTGATGCTTAAGAGCATATTTAGGGTTTTATGAATTGTTTAACCCTTTTGTTTATTTTGCAAGATGGATAAAAGTGTCGAGGTAAGTCCGCTATCCCTTCTTTATTAGAATCATGTTTATGAATTTAATTTTCTTTGCAAATGCTTAGAATCATGCTTAGGAGCACATGAGTAGAATTATGCTGGGAGAACTTATAATTGCTTTGAAGTATGCTAAGAAATAGCATAGAATAAGTAAGAATTATCATATTGCCCTTTTGAATGCTTAGATTGAGCTAGAATGACCTTGTTTGATTTCGATTGTTTGACTTAGGCTAGAATATGTTATGACAACCATGTTTAGGCTAGAAATGCCATGAATTAATATGAATTATGCTAGAATAGCAATTGCCATGATAGAATTATCGAATCTAGGTTAAAGTGCCAAGATATTAGATTATGGCCTTGTATTATTATTGAACATGTCATGAAAGAAGCTCAATAGACGTTGAATGGACTCACATATGGTGGTAGGGAATTCATCATCTATCAGGCTTCGAATTGATTATTGAATGTATGATTCATAAGAATGTATGCAAATTTTATTTAAAGTATTTAAAGTAGAATTATTTTGTTTTATTGTTAAAGAACAAGCAATGTAATCCTCTTACCCTTCCCCTATGTTTGAAGGAAATGTAATATATTCTCTTCCCTCTTTCTATGTATGAATATATTGTTGCTTTGATTGAATATACTCACATGATTAATAAAAATTAAACTTGGAATATGTGCATAAAATGAACAACCATTAGTGGATTTTATATTAATATGAGATATTTTTATTTGGTATACCCTAGTGGAGGCTAGATTTTGATCCAATGGGTCGAATGACTTGTACTTAACTTCTGGAAGCCAACTTTGAAGGGATGAGAGTAGTTTAGGCCTGAAGCGAAGAATCAGATTGCCCCCATTCGTTCTCAATTGAATGAGTGCGTGGTGACTCTATTTCTTTGGACGTGACCATGGGTCGTTTGTGTTCCTTTAAGTCTTGAAAGAGGCTTCGACCAAGTGTTGTGGTCGCAAAAACTCTAGCGAATGAAAGCCCCATTCACAGTGATGACTACACTTGGGATAAGAAAAGTTGATTTCAATTGGGATACCTATAGACACTAAATTTTTGAGGCTTGACAAAGGAATGAAGATGAATGTCAAGCAAAGAAAGTGATCAAGATGCCCTTGGAGGCCAAGAAAGGAAGGGTGAGAAGGAGCTAATCAAAGGTCTAAAAAACTAACATATAACTTTAAAAATTCATAGAAATTAATCCTGGAAGAATTTGATGGTGAATCATATACCATATGACGATACGGATGTCTAGTTTTCATAGAAATTTACGGATTGCAAATCAGACTTGAATTCAAGAAGTTAGATGTGATCGAACGGACAAAGGTTTGAAGGGACCACACTTCAAAAGGACAAAATAGGAAGGGCCAAATAGAGAATAATCAGCTGACTGTCAAACGGTCGTCTAACTATTGACCAACAGCTAGCCGGCCATCAAATAGCCTGCCAGCTATTGAATGACAACCGCCAGGTGGTTTGATGACAACTGCCTGGCAATTTGTCTTTTATTTTCAACAATTTTCAATTAAAACATTCTTTTACAGAACTTACTTCCTTTTTCAAATTCAGCCCTCACCTATATAAACCCCCCCTTCGGCTCACTTTTACACATACCAAATTTTGGAAACAATTCTCTCTTTTTTCTTTTGAAGACACGCTCAAAAATTGGAGAAATCTTTTCTAGTCTAAAATTTTTAGACGTTCTACTGCTCTGAACCTAGAAAGGGTACGTCTTGAAAACAGAATTCTCTCCTCCCTCTTATCTTCTCTTTTATTTTCCTTCCTTAGAATTAAGCATGTTAGGTTAGTACAACCTTCGAATAAACATCATTAGGATTTATTTTTACACTTAGAAGCATGATATGGTTATTATGAATGTTCTAACTTATGCTTGTTTTACGAGATAGATAAGCGTATCAAGGTAAGTCTGTTATCTTTTCTTTATTAGAATCATGTTCAGGAATTTATTTTTGCGAATGCTTATAATCATACTTAGGAGCATATGATTAGAATCATGCTAAGAAAGACTTATATTTGCTTTGATATATGCTAGAAAATGGCATGGAATAGGTTAGAATTACCATTTTGCCCTTTGATGTCTTATTTGAGCTAGAATAGCTATGATTGATATTGATTGCTTGAATTAGGGTAGAAATGCCATGTTTAGGCTAGAATATGCCATGATAACCATGTTTAGGCTAGAATATGCCATGATAACTATGATTAGGCTAGAATTTCCATGAATTAATATTGAATTATGCTAGAATAGCAATTACCATGATAGAATTATCGAATTTAGGTCGAAGTGCCATGATACTAGATTATGGCTTTGTTTGATTTATAATTTGTTTATTTATGAATTTATGAATTTTATATTATGATAGAAGTGTAATTGTGTGATACCATGAAGTAGTGGTGGACTCACATTGAGGGTGAGAGCCCATTACTTAGAATGAATATTCGAATAAACGAATATTTGAATATATTTGTAGAGACCTGATAAGTATTAAATAGAATCATATATGGTGGTGAGGAATTCACTATTTATTGATTCTCGAATTAATTTTTTATATTTGGATATGAAAGTTATTGCGAATCAATGTATGGAATATTTTTATTTGAAGTAGAATTATTTTATTGTTGAAGAACAAACGGTGTAATCATCTTTCCCTTCCCCTATGTTTGAAAGGGCATGTAACTCCACTCTCCTCTCCTTTTCTACGGATGCCTATATAATTTTTATTGATTGAATAATCACCTCACATGTCTAATAAAGATTAAAAAAATGGAAACGTGTGCATAAAACAAACAATGCTAAGTGGACTAAGTAACAATACGAGCTATTCTTATTTGGTATTTCCCCTAGTGGAGGTTGGATTTATATCCAGGCAAGTCAAATGACTCATACCTAACTTCTTGAACCTATCTTTGAAGGAATGAGGATAGTTTAGGTACCGAAGTGAGGGATCAGATTGCCCCCATTCATTCTCAATTGAATAATTGGATGGCGACTCCATTCTCCAAATGTACCCATGGCTAGTTTGTGTTCCTTTAAGTCCCAAAAAAGGCTTTGACACAGTGTCATTGTCGCAAACGCTCTTGCGAGATGAAAGCTCCGTTCACAATACCAAATTCTAATAGCTTATGTTGATATTTTGAGTCCTTGTATCACTAAACTTTTGCACACGATGAGCACAAACTGCCTACACTAGCCGCGTGGTATTGGCATGAGAAGTCTTTTGCTCCCAAGTCTTTGGCTCCATTCGACCCCTAGACAACTCATGTTGGTGCCACCACCTTTGAGCACATACTATTGAATTGATATAAAAAGAGACCGGCCTAAGGGGGCATCTCTCGCTCGAAGGAGCCTAGACTATTGGACCCTTGAACTCAAGCCCATATAGAGGACTCTGAAAATTTTCAATAGGATAAATATCCAAAACCTATGTTGAAATGCATGTCTATATATGTAAATTCCCTATTATTAGAATAAAATCAACTCAAATCTAATGGAACCATGAACAAATGCTACATGTCGAGTCACCCATAAGAACAAAATGGGAACATCTGCCATGAGTTAAGGTTAGTATGACGTTTAGAAAGTCATGTTACGACAACCATGGAGAATCCAACATCAACATGTTTGTTAGAAATATGCGAGACAATCACGTATTCCCATATCCTATGATGATGACTTAGGAATAAGGCCAAAAATCCTAGGAAAAAAGACTCGACCTCACATGTATGGGAGAGATAAGGTTGGAAGGCTAAAGGTGTGTCTATGCCCTTGTATAAGCATGCACACATGGCATTGACACGTTTGTTTTGCAGCCATCATAACATGGGTTAGACGAGGTAGTCGTTTGATAAGGCAAGAAGAACTAGTTGGCGAAATGGTTGCACCCAACAGTAACAGTGCTGAAATGGCCCAATTGGAAGTTAATATGATTGCACTCCAACAACAAGTGGCCTAACCCATTAAAGCACTTCAAAATGGGCCCAACTGCATGAATTGACCACCACCCGAGGATAATGGTGATGGTCATGGTGAGACTAGCCAAGGCAGAGATAGGAGAAAAAACTCAATCAATCAAAAAGAGCCCGAATCGGTCAAGTAGTTGGTCAAGGACATGAACAAAATCAAATCCCTCTTGAAGAAGAAGGGGTTGAAAGGGGTTAAAGACTTAGACGATATCCTACTTATTAGAGACAATGATTTTCCGCTAAAGTTTCATCTACCAAACTTGCCCAAATTCAATAGAGAGGGCAACCCCAAGATGCACTTGAACAGTATATAGCTATTGTAGCCACCACTCATTTGTCAAAGGAGTACATCTTGAAGTATTTCATGCTATCCTTAAAATATGATATGGTAGTATGGTACCATGAACTCCCCAACAAAGTTCGAGAAGATTGGGAGAAGTTTTCTGAACAATTTATAGGTGCTGCCACAATACCTAACTGGAGGTAATCTTGAAGGATTAGAGATAACACATCAGAAGGCCGACGAGACCTTCTCAGAGTATGTAGTTCGTTGGAGGGCCAAGGCCGCCAAAATGACCATCAGCCTGCAGAGCAAGACTAGGTCTGTGATGCGTTCGAAACTAGCAAGTATACTAGTCGCACAAGTAATAAAGTGATGAGTAAGATATCGTTCCCACGAGGATTGATTCTAATTGAATTTGTTATTCGAAAGCAACAATAAACTAAATGAGGGGGGTTTTGTTGATTGATTAATAGATGAAATATTAATGCAAGTAAAGAATAACAAAACAGAAAGTTAAACAGAGTGAAAAATCAATGAGAGAAACCTGGTTAAGGGATCCTTCTCTACCACAAGATATGGATTTGCGAATTAATTGTAGAATTGTCATCCAATTACACCATTGAAATTATCAACCGTAGATAACAACAAGCTCTGTTATCCCAATCTTTCCTTACTTTGTTGTTAAATAAAACAGGCTCTTTATTTAATCTCTATCCATTAAACAACCTAGAACAAGCTCTCTAAATTTAATTCAATGGATGCATTACGATAAGAAAGATAGGTTGATCTAAGCAATAAACACACAAGCTCGGATTATTTAACTTAGGTTGTATTCTCCTATTTCAATCTCTGATCACAATTTTGCTACTAAGGATTAGAAATTCAAGACAATTACGGATCAAGATTTCTAGTCTAGCAATAGACAATATCCAGATTATATTCAGTTGGCCACCCAAATACAATCCAGCAAGCAATCATAAGCATTAGACATAGGAAAATACAAGCAACTTCAATTAGAGAATTGGATAACAACTTCTTGCACAATCAACTTACAAAAACCATATCAGGGCTTTGAAATCACCCTCAACCAATTCAGATTCAGTTACACATGTTTAAGAACGTGGTAAATACAATACAACATGGAGACATTCCAGAAAATGAAAGGGAAGGGAAAAACTTAGCAAATTTGATGTAATTCTCTTTGGATTGTAGTTCTTCCTCTTTCCAAGCTTCCTTTCTCCTTCAAGAACTCCAAGAGATGAAAGAATTCCAGAGCTGCAGCCTCCACCACGTTCTCCCCTCTTCAAGTTATAAAATAAAACCCTAAAATGTGTTTAAATACTCTGCTACAGTGAACGTGCTACAGTGCCCCGTATTATACATGCTACAGTGCTTGGAATTATATTTCTATACATCTCACACTGTTTTGATTACAACTTTTGGTACACTGAATGGATTTATAAACCGTAAATTTCTCCAGAAAATAGACTTCGAGAGCTTTCCAACGGTATATAACATGTCATCGGGTTCATTGTATATCAATACAATTAAATCCGAGAAGATTACTGACTAGCAGAGGTGAAAATGAAGGGTTTTACTCCATTTTTGTGCAAGTTGCTCCAAAACTCCTACAAACATCAAAACCACACAAAAACATAAAAATACCAAGGAATATAGCAAAGAAACATGGACGAATTGATATAAAAGTAATACATAAATAGACACCTATCAGTCTGCATGGTGATTGATGGAGCCCATAACTTCATCAGTGATAGACTGCGAGCTTCCTCATCAAAACTTTTGAAGACCTATATGATTCAGGCAATCAAATAGAAAATTTAGAGGCCAGGCAGAAAAGAAGCAAAATAACTGCCTTAGAAGAAGTTAGGGGCGGTATCACCAAGCTAATAGGTATAGCACTAAGCACATATAGGTGAAAGTGGTCACCCCACAAAGGAAGTTCAGTCGTTTGGGGAGCCATTGTCCAAGATCTTGGCAAGATTGAGAACCGAAGGGATCTTGCAGCCATTGCCACCAAAAGAGCTTCAAATCCATTGCCAAACAATTGGAGGCGTCACGAGAAGTGTGAATTCCACCCAACATTTGATCGACAAGGGCCAAATTCCCGACCCAGAGATGCATGAACCCAATACAAGAAGCAATCCACTACCCAATTATAACCGGATACTTCCTCTAATGACCAACATGATTGGGTCAGTCTTGACTAGGAAGCAAGTCATGAACTCCTTTGAAGAAAGTAGGTCAAGTAGGGTCGAGAGAGCCAAAAGCAGGGAGAAGTCCAAGCTTGAACAAAAAGAAGGGTCCACTAGAAAGGTGGCCACGAAGAATAAGCCTAAGATTGAAAAGCACAAGGCGAGCGCAAGGTCGAAGACGAGCTCATTCCTTTCATAGCCAAGATTTACATCAAGAAGGGTGGATGGACCAACATTACAGTAAAGGGAGCCAAACAAAATTTGGAACCTAAATTTATATGCCTTAGTGACTAAGAGGGGGAAAAACCACAAGAAGAAGAAGAAGAAGTTGAGGTGACCTCCACCAAGAAGAAGTCCACATCATCGAGTGCCTTTGCCAAGAAGTGGATGGCTATAAAAGGGGCTAAAAGAGGCCCACTACCTAAAAGACTCAAAGTAAAGAAAGGTTGCGAAGCTATGAAAGGGAAGTAAGTTAAGAAGTGAGCAGGGAGAGCTTACCTAGAAGGTGCAAAGAAGTGACAGTTATGGATATTTGGGATGACATTCCTAAAGTCAAGACCCTTCCAAACTTTTAGGCTAACTTTTGCATTATTAAAGCAGAAAAAAGGAGTGAGAATTAAGGATGAGAGTGAAAAGGTACAAAGGCACAAGCCCTAAGAAGAGGCGCACTGAAGAATGTTAAAAACCCTAAAAAGTAGGTGCACTTGAGAGTCCCTTAGAATAGGCAAAAGCCCTAAGAGGAGGCATACTAAAGAGTGTTGAAAACCCTAAGAAGTAGGTGCACTAAAAAATGTTAAAAACCTTTAGAAGTAGGTGCACTGACGAGTATTTTGTCATAGCATCATAAGGATGCTTTCATTCACCCTTGAATGAGCACTTTAACCCTTAAATGGGCACACTCGCCCTTCAATCGTCACTTCAACCCTTATATGGGCACATTCGTCCCTGAATGGGCACCTTAGCCCTTAGACGAGCACTTCAGCCCTTACATGGGCACATTCATCCTTGAATGGACACTTCAACCCTTAAATTAGCACATTTGCCCTTGAATGGGCACCTCAACCCTTAGATGGGCACCTCAACCCTTAGAGGGGCGCATTCGCCCTTGAATGGGCACCCCAGCCCTTAGATGGGCATCTTAGCCCTTGGATGGATATATTTGTCCTTAAATGGGCACCTCAGCCTTTGAGTGGGCCCATTTCTTTTACAAGAATTAATGAGGAAGGGAGAAGATAAGAAACCTGACAGAATACAGAAAAATGCAAGGATGCCAAAATGAGAAGAGGAAAGATAAAGTAAGAGTATTTTGTCGATTTTTATGTCTCATAAAATTCTCCAAAGTAGGGGGCAAGATGTAGACACTAATTTTTTAAGCTCAATGATGAAATGAAGATGAATGTCGAGTAATAAAAAAAACCAAAATGCGTTTGGAAGCCAAGAAAAGGAAGGTAAGAAGGAATCGATGAAATGTCTTGAAAACTAACATGTGACTTCAAACAATCACATAAATTAATCTATAAAGAATATACTGATGAGTCATACACCGTTACGAAACTACGAATGTCTAATTTTTGTAGAAATTTACTAATTGTTAATTGGCATCGACTTGAAAAGTTATACACGATTGAAGGTCAGAACGGACTACACTGTAAAGTGTCAAAATAAGAAGGACCGAAGGAGAACAACTGTCGGGCTATCAAACAGCCGCCTGTGGTCAAACAGTCACTCGCCCATTGATGGACAACCATTCGGTTGTTTGCTAATAGCCACCCGCCTATTGGTCCCTTAATTTTGAAAATTTTCATTATAAACATTCCTTTTTTAGATTTTGCATCCTTTTTTAATTCTAACACCAAACTATAAACCCTCCCCCCCCCGGGGCTCAATTTTTAGGGCATACTAATTATTGAATATAATCATCTCTTCTCCTTTTGAAGACACCCTCAAGAATTCGAGAAGTGTTTTCCAGTTTAAAGATTTTTAGGCATTTTATTGTTCTAAACCCGGAAATGGTATGTTTTGAGAGCAATCCTCTCTTCTTCCTCCTATTTTCTTGTTTATTTTTCATGCTTAGAATTAAACATGATTAGGATTTATTTTGATGCTTAGGAGTAAGTTTAGGGTTTTATGAATTGTTTAACCCTTTTATTTGTTTTATGAGATGGATAAGCGTATCGAGGCAAGTCCGCTATCCCTTCTTTATTAGAATAAAGCCTAGGAATTTAATTTTCTTTGCGAATGCTTAGAATCATGTTTAGGAGCACATGATTAGAATCATGCTAAGAGAACTTATAATTGCTTTGAAGCATACTAGGAAATAGCATATAATAGGTTAGAATTACCATATTGCCCTTCGAATACTTGGATTGGCCTAGAATAGCCTTATTTGATTTCGATTGTTTGACTTAGGCTAGAATATGCCATGATAACCATGTTTAAGCTAGAAATGCCATGAATTAATATGAATTATGCTAGAACAGCAATTGCCATGATAGAATTATCGAATCTAGGTTGAAGTGCCATGATATTAATTATGGCCTTGTATTATTATTGAATATGTCATGAAAGAAGCTAAATAGACATTGAATAAACTCACATATGATGGTGAGAAATCCATCATCTATTAGGTTTCGAATTGATTATTGAATACATGATTCATATGAATGTATGGAATGTTTTATTTGAAGTATTTAAAGTAGAATTATTTTATTTTATTGTTGAAGAACAAGCAATTTAATCCTCTTTCCCTTCAGCCATGTTTGAAGGAAATGTAATATATTCTCCTCCCTTTTTCTATGTATGAATATATTGCTGCTTTGGTTGTATATATCTCATATAATTAATGAAGATAAACTTGGAATGTATGCATAAAACGAACAACCATAAGTGGACTATACATTAATATGAGATATTTTTATTTGGTGTACCCTAGTGAAGGCAGGATTTTGATCCAGGCGGGTCAAATCACTCATACCTAACTTGTCAAACCCATCTCTAAAGGGATGAGGATAGTTTAGGTCCTGAAGTGAGGGATGGGATTGCCCTCATTCATTCCTAATTGTATAATTGAGTGGCGACTCCATTTCTCCAGACGTGCTTATAGTTCATTTGTGTTCCCTTAAGTCTCAAAAGAGACTTTGATACAATGTCGTGATCACAAATGCTTCAGTAGGATAAAAGCCTCGTACACAAACTTGTTGCCTTCTGCTTCTTTTCACTTCTTAAGATAAACATGCAATTCTTTACCCCCTGTATGAAAAGTTTAGTACTATCTGAGGGAATTTTTTCATCTAGCTTTAAGGACATTATTCCTCCTTCTTTGTAGACATCCATGCTGGATGAAATGGGTAACTTCTCCCATATATCTTGCTTCTTTACAATTGATGGCAAGGTTGTCTTCTTTGATACCATTGATAGGTACTACTGGCACATTTTCTTTTTCTTAACATGTTCTCAACAAATCCAATATCCTATAACAATAAGTTGAAATGCTAAATGGGAATTGTGCATCAATTTGATTCTTATTTGAATTCTTTAAAGATTTCTCGAATTCGATAGCTCAAAGGTAATACATTGATGTAATGATTGTTCCTAATTTCAGTTCTAATGTCAGAATTGTTTCATTCAAGATTCTTCCTCTGTATGTGTGTGTAGCCAATCATACTTCACTTGTTAAGACTCACATAGTTTTATGCTAATAGCAAACAGTGATCAATCTCTAAAGATAAAAGGACTACCATAAGCTCGCTTTTCAAACCACTCTCCACTAATGTAGGCGCTTCACAACATCAAGGATCATTAAGGCTTTATCAAGCTTGTAATGATAGGCTAGAGTCAAGGTATGATAAAGGAAACCATAAAGTTATCTCACCCTTAGTCATACAACCAATCTCGGTTTTAATTGAGAGCATCAACCTCTTTCATTTGTATCTCCAATCTTTAAGTCTTCATCTAGTATGTTTGCTTTGCTTTTGATTTTGAGTGGCTACATCCCTAAACTTTACAAGTAATGAGATTAGCACTCTGTTTTTTCTTTTCCTTCTTTTTTTCCTTTTTTTTCCTTTCCATTTCTTTTTCTCTTTCTTTTTTTTAAAGCTCAAAAATTGCACAAAACTTCTTAAACTCCTTTTATTCTCCCATAAGCATGGCTCTCAATGCTTTTTTCTGGAATGTTCATATGCCATGAGTGAATGGTGCTATGTAGGAAAAATTTTCCTCGTGCTAGGATAAATTTTGCGGTTTGACAAAGAAAGGCTTGATTAGGTTCAATGGAGTACACAAGTGACAACAAAGTAAGCATAGGTGGACTTGAAAGGCTCAATTGATCCAAAGAATGCCTAAATCACTTCCTTCATGTTGTGAAGCTTAGGATTTCGCCTTGAGTGATGATTAGATAGGTTCTAGAGTCTTATGAGATCTCAACACAAAGTTCTATTCACATAAAGTTTCTCTAAGTGATATATAGTTCCATATTCATGGCTATTGTACTCAAATGTTAAAGAATAAAAAATGAAACTCATCTGGTAAAAGGAGTCAAGCATGTAAACAACACAATCTCATGTATTACCAAAAATCTATTTTCAATGAGTGTCATGATTTCATCATGATCATCAAAAGAATACACAACTCTCATATCATTCTTAAGACAAAGCATTTTAAAACGTCATTATTCTTTCTCTAATTCAAGAATTCTCCTATTATCGATCAAGTCTTTTATCGAGCATGCACTTATGCATCCTCATTGTTTGGCCTGCTGGATTGGTCATACTGCCCTTGATTTCTATTGCTGCTTCTCTTCTGTCTGGCCTCCAAATCTTCTATTTAGATGCCTAAATCATACAAATCTTCGAATGTCTTGATTGTAAAGCCTATAAGCCTATCGCTAATGAAGGCATGGGTTGCATTAATCACCCTACGGACTTGGTCCTTCTCAATGGGCCTTATGGTCGTCTTGGCAACTTTGGCCCTCTAATAGACCAAATACTCTGAAAAGGTTTCATTGGGCTTTTGGTGCATCATCTCTAAATCCCTCAAAGTTACCCCTAGTTAGGTGTTATGGCAATACTGTTCTACGAATTGTTTAGATAGCTCTTCCCAATCTTCCCGGACTCTTTTGGAAAGATCATGGTACCACACTACCACATCATCTTCTAGGGATAGCATGAAGTACTTCAATATGTGTTTCTTTGACAAAGGAGTGGTGGCCATGACAGTTGTACACTATCTCAAATGTGTCTTCAGATTACCCCTCCCCATTAAACTTAGGCAAGTCTAGTAGATAGAACTTTGGAGGCAAATCCTTGTCCCTGATAAGTAGGATATCATTTAGGCCTTTGACCTCTTTTAACCCTTCTTCTTCAAGAGGGATTGGACCTTCTCTATGTCCTTGGCTAACTGCTTGATTGATTCGAGCTCATCTGGGTTGGCTGGGCTTTTCCTCCTATCTTTGCCTTAGCTAGTTTCACCATGACCACTATCACCTTCGGTCGGTGGAGGCTAGTTCATGTGGTTAGACCCTTTTTATAAAACTTTGACAAGTTGGGTCATTTGTTGTTGGAGTGTGATCATATCATCTCTCAATTGGGCCATCTCCTGATTGTTGTTGTTGTTTGATGCGGCCATTTTAACGATAGGTTCTTCTTGCCTTGTCAAACAACCATCTAGTCTAACCCAAGCTATGATGGCTGCAAAACAAAAGTGTTAATGCTATGTAGACATATATGTATGCATGATATGATGCATGCTTATACAAGGGCATAGACATGCTTTGAGCATTCCAACCTTATCTTTTCCACATACATAGAGTTGAGCCTCTTTTCCTAGGATTTTTTGCCTCATTCCCAAGACATTATTATGGGACGTAGGAATGTGAGATTCTCTCACTTAATTCTAGCATATAAGTTGATGTTGGATTCTACATTAATATGACTTTCTAAACATCATGATAACTTTAACTCATGGCATATGTCCCCATTTTGTTCTTATGAGTGACTTGACATATGGCATTCGTTCATGGTTCCATGAGGTTTGAGTTGATGTTATTCTAATCATATGGAATTTATACCATAGACATGCATTTCAATATGAGTTTTGGATATTCATCCTATTGAAAATTTCTAGATTCTTCTACATGGGCTTAAGTCTCCAGGGTTCAATGGTCTGGGCTCCTTCGAGCGAGTGATGCCCTATTAGGTTGATCTCTTTTTATACCAATTCAATGCTACATGCTCAAAGGTGGTGACACAAATATGAGTCATCTAGGGGTCGAATAAAGCTAAAGACTTCTCATGCCAATGCCACACAGCTAGTTTAGGCAATTCGTGCTCATTGTGTGCAAAGTCTAGTGATGCAAGGACTCAATATATCAACATAAGGTATTAAAATTTGGTATCCCAATTGGAATCAACTTCTCTTATCCCCAGTAGAGTCACCATTGTGAATAGGGCTTTCATCTTGTCAAAGCGTTTGCAACCACGATACTGTGTAAAAACTTTTTCAAGACTTAAAGGAACACAAACGAGCCACAGGTACGTCTGGAGAAATGGAGTCGCCACCTAATTATTCACTTGGGAATGAATGAAGGTAATCCAATCTCTCGCTTCATGACCTAAACTACCATCATCCCTTCGAAGATAGGTTCTGGAAGTTAGGTACGAGTCATTTGACCCACTTGGATCAAAATCTGGCCTCCACTAGGGTATACCAAACAAAAATATCTCATATTGACATAGAGCCCACGTAAGTTGTTAATTTTATGCATATATTTCATTTTTATCTTCATTTAGATATGTGAAATGACTATTCAATCATAGCAGTTGTATATTTATACATAGAAAGAGGAAGAAGAATGGATTACATTTTCGTCAAACATGAGGGAAGGGGAAAAGGATTACATCACTTATTCTTCAACAATAAAATAAAATAATTCTGCTTTAAATACTTCAAATAAAATATTCCATACATTCATGTGAATCATGCATTCAATAATCAATTTGAAACCCAATAGATGATGAACTCCTCACCACCATATGTGAGTCTATTCAACGTCTATTAAGCTTCTTTCATAACATCATTCAAATATTCATTCAATTATTCCAAGTGATGGTCCCTCACCACCAATCATGGTATCATATAATAACACTTCTAAGCATGATACATTCATAATACATTCACACATTTATAAATCAATTAATCCGAACAAAGCCATAATCTAGAATCATGGCATTCTAGCCTAGATTTGATAATTCTATTATGGGAGTTCTACTTATTGCTATTCTAGCATAATTCATATAATTTATAGTGAATAATGACATTTCTAGCCTAAGCACGGCATTTCTAGTCTAATTCAATCAATCAAAATCAAACAAAGCTATTCTAGCTCAATCCAAGCATTCAAAGGGCAATTGAGGTAATTCATACCTATTCCATGCTATTTCCTAGCATACTTCAAAGCAATCATAAGTTTTCTTAACATGATTCTATTCGTGTGCTGTTAAGCATAATTTTAGACATGTGCTTCTAAGCATGATTCCAGACATGCACTCCTAAGCATGATTCTAATAATTCGCAAAGAAAATAAATTCCTAATCATGATTCTAATAAAGAAAGGAAAACGAACTTATCTCAACATGCATTTCCACCTTGTAAAATAAATAAAGGATTAAACAATTCTATGGAATCCTAATCATACTTCTATGCATCAAAATAAATCCTAAACAAGCTAATTCTAAGCATAAACAACCCTAAACATGCTTAATTCTAAGCAAGAAAAATAAATAAGAGAATAGGAGGGAGAAAGAAAACTACTCTCTAGATGTACCCTTTTGAGGTTTAGAGTAATGCAAAATGCCCAAAAACTTTAAACTAGAAAAGAGTCTTTGAATTCTCAAGTGTATCTTCAAGAGGGAGAAGAGATGAATTTGATGTCTTGGGAAGTGAGGAGAGGGGGTGTTCATATAGAAGAGGGATTGAGTTGAAAAAGGAAGAAGAAAAACAAAAAAAGAAGGTTTGAATTGCAATTTTCCAAAAATAAGAGGGCAGTAGCCGAGCAGCTGTTGCTAAACAGCCAGTCGACTATCCGAGAGTCGGCCAGCTGTTTGCACTACAAACCTTCCTATTTTGTAATTTTGCAGTGCAATCCCTTCTGACCTTCATCTTTTCAATCGCATATAACTTTTCGAATTCAATTCAGATTCACAATTCGTAAATTTCTACAAAAACTAGACATCCGTAGCTTTGCAATGGTATATGACTTATTAATAGACTTCTTCTAGATTAATTTTTGTGATTTTTTGAAATCACATGTCAATTTTTGAGACCCTTTATCGATTCCTTCTCACCCCTTTACTCTTCAACTTGCAAGGGCATTTCGATCATTTCTTTTGCTCAACATTCATCTTTATGTTGTCATTGAGCCTTAAAAATCCAGTGTTTATAGTTAAAGTGGCATCTCTAGAAATGATTGGAAGGTGGATGAAGAAAGGAATGTGGTCACAACTGATATGGGTTATTGATAGAGAAAGCAATGAAGACAGCAGCAAAGAAAGTGATAAGGACAGTAATGACGTTCGAGAGGTGATAGGGATATGGGATGAGATCCCTAAGCTAGAGACTTTGCATAATTTTTTACGTGATTTCAACGATGATGAAGAGAAGGGAGAAGATGTTAGAAGTTGTGAAAAGGAAGAAAAAGTCGAAGGATTGACTAGAAGTAGACTATTCTATGTGATAGAAAAGTGGGAGAAGGAGGAAGTCGAGAGACTGACATGAAAGAGGATAGAAGGAAAATGAAAGATGATAAGGTTGGGGGGGTGGTTGGGGGAGGAAGGAAGAGGATGGCCCGATCCTCAAACAACTAAAGAAAAATCAAGCGAACATTAGCATTTGGGATCTGTTGATGTCCTTAAAAGAGCATAGAGAAGCTATGGCCAAAGCCTTTGCTGATATCCTAATTTTTGTGGTTTTCACACCAGTATAAATGATTGCCATGGTCACTGAGAAGAAGAAAGAAAGAGGGGCAATTACTTTCACTAATGATGATCATTGTTACAAAGATATATGGCAAAAAGAACTTTTATGTGATGGTTGATGATGGGTCGGCTATCAATCTGGTCCCGCTCAAATTATTGAGTAAGTTCAGAATCAATAAGGACAAATTGGAACCATCACATTTGGTAATAAGGGCTTATGATGACTCCAATAGGTCAGTATTGAGGGTCTTTAAGAAACTCGTTACGACGGGTCTGATCAAGGTGATAGCTAAGTTCACTGTTCTAGACATCCCAATCACGTTTGTAGCCCTGTGTGGTCGAGCATAGTTTCATCCCTTGGAATGAGTGCCATCACTATACACCAGACTATCAAATTTTTACATGAAAAAGAAGTGTTGATAATTAAGGTTGAATCATCAGTCTAAGTGGCTTCTCTCAATGTCAAGGATAGGGAAGTTCCATATCCAGGTGGTCTGCAGGTGTCAACGATTGATGAGTACGGCCTAGTGGTAGCTCGTATTATGAAGAAATAGGGTTATATGCTTGAGATTGGTTTGTGTAAAAGCCATGAAGGAGTGACAACTCTCCCAGATTTCAAGAGGTAGACTAGCAAGAAGGGGATAGGCTATGTTTTTGATAAGGACGAATAGCCGAAGCTGACAAAGGGAAAGATTATCAAGTTTGTGAAGGCTCCGGATGTAGTTTACAAAGGAGAGGCCTCAGGGAAAGAAACTGTGGAACCTACCTACAAAAGAGAGGTAGAGCCATGGGAACATAAGGGGGTTGTGAAACTAGGTCTCGAGGTGTTCAAGGATGTCATCGACGCCATCAATATTGGAGAATCAGAATTATAGTTGACTGAAGAAATAAAGAAGTTGAGAATTGAAAAGGACCCTAAACCTGAAGAAAAGTCGCAAGAAGAAGAGACGGACGAGCTCGCTACTTTTATTATCAATGATATTAAGAACACTTGTTATGAGGAGCTTTTTGTTCCCGATATGTTTGATGACTGTTTTTTATTTCTAAGCATGACGTAATAAAGTTTGACTTTGCTCATTTGTGTGATGTCTTTCTTGATAGTAGAATGCATTATGATTTTCATTTCACAAGCATATTTGACATTAATTCAAAAAGATGCATCATATTAATCTTGGTACATCTAAACATTCCAAGTATATATGCATCGCACATGATACAACTCTTAAAGAGAGAGAGAGAGTGAGAAATTTGAGAGAATATTAAAAAGGCACAAACAAGTGTTCGCATGGTCATACGAGGGCATGCTGGGAATCGAAAAAACATTGTCGAGCACAACACATGAGGCTGGTGAAACAAAAGCTCAAAAGAATAGGACCGAAATAGATAGAAAAGATCAAGGAGGAACTCACTAAGCAAATTGAAGCAAAGTTTTTGGAGCTGGTTGATTATCCTTAATGGTTAGCAAACATCATACCAGTCCTAAAGAATGATAAAAGGATTAGAATATACATGGATTATCGAGACACATATTGATGTCTTGGTCGATAGTATAGCTCTGGGCAAGATGTTTTCAATTGTAGATGGCTTTTCAAGGTATAACCAGATCTTAATGGAAAAAGATGATAAGATTAGAACGACTTTCATCATAGAATGGGGAGTTTATTGTTACAAGGTGATACTATTCGGGTTAACGAACACGGGTGCCATCTATCAGAGAATGGCCACTATGCTCTTTCATGACATGATCCACAAAGAGATAGAAGTTTATATAGATGATATGATGGTTAAATCTAATTCTCGAGAGTAAGACTTTAAAGCACTGGACAAGTTCTTAGAGAGGGTAGAGAAGTATAAGTTGAGATTGAACCTGAATAAGTATGTGTTTGGAGCCACATCTGGGAAACTACTAGCATTTGCAGTAGATGCAAGGGGCATAGAACTAGATCCTGACAAAGTAAAGGCAATTACCAAAATGCCGACACCTAAGACAGAAAATGAAGTATAAAAATTCTTAGGACAAGGTAAAGGCAATTACCGAAATGCCGACACCTAAAACGGAAAAGGAAGTATAAAAATTCTTAGGTCACATCCAATACATAAGGAGGTTCAATTCTAAGTTGACCATTGTATGCGTACTGATATTCAATTTGTTGAAGAAAGATCAGCCACTAAGTTGAAATGACCAATCCCAAGCCGCCTCTGAGAAAATTAAGGAATACGTGGTGGAGACCTCCTAAACCAAGTAGATGATTGATTTTGCATATGGCTCTTAAAGAAGAGCCAGTTGGTGTTATGTTAGCTCAAGTAGATGAGAGGAATGTGGAGCACGCAGTTTACTACTTGAGTAAGAAGCTACTGCCTTACAAGGTCAAGTATAGTCAGTTTAAGAAGATGTGTTTAGCCATGGCATGTTCTTCAAAGAAATTATGTCACTCCTTCCAATCGTAAAAAATATAGATGGTCTCTAAGATTGATCTAATGAAGTATATGTTGACCCAGGTATGGCAATCCAAGAGTGGGGGTGAATTGGGTTTTTATTTATAAAAACGGATTTAGAAAACTTTTCTTGAAAGATCAAAATTATTTAAATCTTTCTTTAAGAACAAAGGTGAAGAAGATGAAAATAGAATGCAATCAAGAGAATGGCAATAAAGAACAAGCACAAGTGCAAGTAAATGTAAAGAGGATAGGGATAGAAAGAGAGTGCAAACTCGATGTACGTGGTTCGGCAAACCTTGCCTACGTCCACGGGCTCCTAGCTCCACAAGCTTAGCTTTCCACTAAGTTGTAGAAATCTTTACAACTTGCTTGATGAACAACCTCACCAAGACTTTTTCTTCCAACTCTTGATAACACCACACCAAGAGTTCCTCTTGATGAACAACCTCACAAAGGCAACTTCCTTCAATCCTTGATAACACCACACCAAGAGTTCTTCTTGATGAACAACCTCACCAAGGCAACTTCCTTCAACCCTTGATAACACCACACCAAGAGTTCTTCTTGATGAAAAACCTCACCAAGGCAACTTTCTTCAACTCTTGATAACACCACACCAAGAGTTCTTCTTGATGAACAACCTCACCAAGGAAACTTCCTTCAACTCTTGATAACACACAACCAGAGTTCTCTCAAGGATAACTATTATCCTTTACAAGAATATCTCACTCTCACCACAATACAAGAACAAGGATAATTTTTACAACAAAAGTACAACTCTCTTCAAAGAGTAGATAATGAATATAAAAGCCCTCTAGACTTAATATTTCTCTTATTTTTTGCTTAATAGATGCTTCTCTTGCTCTTCCTGAATCCATGGGAGAAGGGCTCCTTTTATAGGCAAATGGGATGAACTTAATCAAGTGAAGACACCAACTCCAAATTTTCTGCCCATCATAAAAACTGTAATCTTGTCTACCATTTTTTTCAATGTTTCATTTAAAATTTGAAAATCTACAAAACATAAAATATCTGTAAAATTGAATAAGCTTTCCAACTCATTAAGAACCAAGTCATTTGGATATCTCTAGCTCAAGATATGGCCAAAACACCATTCGGTGCTCATGTGACTTGATTTTTATTCCATGTGTCAGTCCACCGACTTGCATGTGTATTATGTCGGCCTTCTGTTTGAAATTTGAATTTCTTTAAAGAATATGAAATCTGCTCCATTGAATCATCTTTCCAATGCCATAAGAATCAAGTCATTTAGATATCTATAACTCAAGATATGGACAAAAAATCATTCGGTGCTCAAATGAGTTGATTTTTCTTCTCTGTGTCAGTCCACTAAATTTTATGTCAATTATGTCGGCCTTCCATTTGAAATTGAATTTATTCAAAACATATGAAATGTGCTTCATTAAGTTCTCTTTCCAATGCTGTAAGAATCAAGTCATTTTGATTTTTATAGCTCAAGATATGTCCAAAAGAGTATTCGATGCTCATGTCAGCTGCTTCCATTTGTCTTTCAACTTGCATGATGATTTGGACAACCTTGCACTTGAAATTTGAATTTCTTTAAAACATATAAAATGTTATAAATTGAGTAAGCTTTCAAAGGCTCAAGAATCACATCATTTGGACATCTATAGAGATATATATGACCAATTGATTGAACATTGCTCATGTGTTACATTCCTTGAGTCAGTTCTTAAACTTTGGTGCCTTTAACATGTAGTCTTCTCCTTAGCTTCAACACTTCATTTTAATAAGCCTTTTCTTGATTTTACAATTATTTCAATGATATTACTCTTGCACATAAATAAACATGTTAGTAAATCACAATTAATCAATGTGTATTGTTATCATCAAAATTATCATGTAGCCTTAGGGCTAACAATCTCCCCCTTTTTGATGATGACAAACCATTGATTGCTTTCAAAATATCTAAAATAAAGAATGAAAATAAAATCAAGAATAAACAAAAAAATGGCACTTGTTATGAATATAAGCAATCCAACTATTTCTCCCCCTTTTTGTTATCATCAAAAAGATGTAATCAAATTAACTACTCCCCCTAAATATATTCTCCCCCTTAACATATGCTACCATTCAAAGATTATCATATTAAAGCAAAATTAAGACATATCCAACATGCTAATTCTCTTCTAATTATGCAAAATCTATCTTGACTAAGGGTTTAGTAAATATAAGCTAATTATCGGTGGGAACAAATTCTAAAGAAATATTTCCTTTTTGCACATGATCTCTAATAAAATGATGTCTAATCTCTATATGCTTAGTCCTAGAGTGTTGTATGGGATTTTTTGAAATGTTGATGGCACTTGTATTGTCACATTTGATGGGAATATGATCAAATACCACACCATAATCTTTTAAATTTGTTTCATCCAAAGAGATTGTGCACAACAACTTCCTACTGCAATATACTCGGCTTCCGCAGTTGATAAGGCAACAGAATTTTGTTTTCTACTAAACCATGAGACTAATGCATGTCCTAGAAAATGGCAAGAGCCACTAGTGCTCTTTCTATCAAGAAGACTTCCAGCAAAGTCCGCATCGAATAACTAATTAGATCAAAATTATCACACTTAGGATACCAAAGACCTAGATTTATGGTTCCAAGAAGATATCTAAATATCCTTTTGGCAGCCTTAAGGTGAGAGTCCTTTGGACAAGATTGAAATCTAGCACACATACACACACTAAACATAATATCAGGTCTACTAGCAGTTAAATACAAAAGAGAGCCAATCATACCTCGATATTTTATTACCTCAACATCTTTTCCTTTCTCATCCTTGTCAAGCTTGGTTAATGTACCATAGGTGTGTTATATATCCTTGAATTATCCATGCCAAACTTCTTGAGAAGATCTCTTGTGTATTTATCTTGATTTATGAAGATCCCATCCATTGATTGCTTGATTTGAAGTCCAAGGAAGAAATTTAATTCTCCCATTAAGCTCATTTAAAATTCTTTTTGCATACACTTGGAAAATTCTTCACCAAGAGACATTAGTAGCACCAAATATAATATCATCAACATAGATTTGAACAATTAATAAATCATCATTTTTTGTTTTAACAAAAAGAGTAGTATAACTTTTTTCATTTCGAAACCATTATCAATGAGAAATTTGCTCAATCTATCATACCATGCTCTTGGTGCTTGTTTCAAGCCATAAAGTGCCTTTTTGAGTTTGAAAACATGGTTTGAAAAATCATGATTTTGAAAACCAAGAGGTTGCTCTACATATACTTCCTCAATAATGTAACCATTTAAAAATACACTTTTGACATCCATTTGATATAATGTAAAATTTTTATAACATGCGCATGCCGTAAGCATATAATTTGATTCGATCTAAGCAACCGTGCAAAGGTCTCTCATATCAATACTTTACTTTCGTGATTGTATCCTTGAGCAACAAGTCTAGCTTTGTTTTTAATAATGGTGCCATTTTCATCTACTTTATTTCTAAAAATCCATTTAGTGCCTATAATAGAATGATTTTTGGGTCTAGGGACTAATTCCCAAACTTGATTTCTTTCAAATTGATTCAATTCTTCTTGCATAGCCAAAATCCAAATTTCGTCATTTTCGGCTTCTTTAAAAGATTTTGATTCAAATTGAGAGACAAATGCAAAAATGATTACAAAAGTTCTTAAAAGAAGATCTAGTTTTCATACCTTGTGATGGTTCACCAATAATGAGATCTTTAGGGTGAGCTTTTGCATACCTCCATTCCTTTGGTAATTCTTGGGAAGAATCATTTACTTCCTCAAGCTTTTCTTGTTGAAGTTGTAATTCATCTTTGCTCTTTTCATCAAGCCTTGATTCCTTGATTTGCCTTTCTACCTCAACAATATCATCATCTAAATTCTTTGAAGAAATAACATTAGTTTCATCAAATTCAACATGCATAGATTCTTCAATAGTAAGAGTCTTTTTGTTAAAAACTCTATATGTTTTACTATGGTTGGAGTAGCCAACAAAAATTTCAACATCCGTTTTTGCATCAAATTTTCTCAGGTTATCCTTAGTGTTTAAAATAAAACATTTACATCCAAAAACTTTAAAAAATCCAATGTTGGGTTTTCTTCCTTTCCAAAGTTCATAAGGAGTTTTCTTTATTAAAGCTCTAATATGGACTCTATTGATTATAAAGCATGCGGTATTAACG
>SNVD02010552.1:0-46482 GCA_013180625.2 Boswellia sacra
ACATGGGCATGAGTCTCAAAGGTCCAATGGTCTGGGCTACTTCGAGCGAGAGATGCCTCCTTGGTCTGGTCTATTTTTATACTGATTCGATGGTACATGCTCAAAGGTGGTGACACCAACATGAGTCGTCTAGCGGTCGAATGAAGCCAAAGAAATCTCACGCCAATGCCACACAGCTAGTTTAGGCATTTTGTGCTCATTGTGTACAAAAGTGTAGTGATGCAATGACTCATTATATCAAGACAAGGTATTAAAATTGGGTATTCCCATCAGAATCAACTTCTCCTATCCACAGCAAAGTCTCCACTGTGAACAGGACTTTCATCCCGCCAGAGCATTTACGACCACGATATTGTGTCAAAGCCTCTTTCGAGACTTAAAGGAACATAAACGAGCCATGGGCACGTTTGGAGAAAGCAGTCGCCACCCAATTATTCAATTGGGAATGAATGGGGGTAGTCCAATCCCTCGCTTTGGGACCTCAACTACCCCCATCCTTTTAGAGACGGGTTTGAGAAGTTACGTACGAGCCTTTCGATCGCCCGGATGTGAATCCTGTCTCAACTTGGGAAATACCAAGTAGGAATAGCTTGTGTTATTACTTACTCTACTTAAGTGATTCATCTTATGCACACATTCTAATTTTTATCTTTATTAAACATGTGAGTGAATATTCAATCAAAATAGTAGTATATTCATACATAGAAAGAGGAAGGAGAAATATTACATTTCCATCAAACATAGGGGAAGGGAAGAGGATTATAACATTTGTTATTCCACAATAAAATAAAACATTCCATACATTCATGTATCTGAATATTTATTTTAAATGATGGTCCCTCACCATCAATGTGAGTCCACCATCACTTCATGGTATCATACAAATACACTTCTTAATTCATAAATATTCATAAATCATACAAAGCCACAATCTAATATCATGGCATTCTAGCCTAGATTTTGATAAATTCTCTCATGGTAAATCTACCTATAGCTATTCTAGCATAATTCATATCAGTTATCATGGTATTGCTAGCCTAAACCATGATTCTCATGGCTTATTCTAGCCTAAACATGGCATTCATGGCATATTCTAGCCTAATTCATGGTATTCATGGCATATTCTAGGCTAATTCAAACATCTAGTATCAATCATGGCATTTAAGGGCAAAATAGTAATTCTTATCTATTCTATGCTATTTCCTAGCATTTATCAAAGCAAATAAGTTTTCCTATCATGATTCTAATAACGTGTTCTTAAGCGTGATTCTAGACGTGTTCTCATAGCCATTATTCTAAGCATTCGCACAGAAAATAAATTCCTAAGTATGATTCTAATAAAAGAGAGATAGCGGACTTACCTTGACATGCTTATCCATCATGCGAAAAAAATAAGGGTTGGACAATTCATAAAACCCTAAACATACTTCTAAGCATCAAAATAAATCTAGAAAATGCTTATTCTAAGCATAAATAGACCTAAACATGCTAAATTCTAACCATGAAAAATAAAGAAAAAATATGAGGGAGAAAGGAAAACAACTCAGGACGTACCTTTTTGGGTTTAGAGCAATATAAAACACCCGAAAAATTTATACTGAAGAAAACATCCCAAATTCTCGAGCACGTCTTCAAGAGGGAGAAAGATGATTGTATTCGACAATCGGTGTCAATTGCAAAGTGGAAGGAGTAAGGTTTATATAGGAAAGGGGTGTAAATGAAAAAGGAAGTTTTCTAAGTAAATTTCCAAAAATAAACCAACAATGGTCAGGCGACCATCTTAAGATAGTTGGGTGGCCATCTGATGGACGCTTGACCATTGGCCAATAGCCAGGTGGCTGTTAGATGGCTAGGCGGCTATCTGGGAAGTCAGGCGACTATCTAATGGCTGGCTGTCCAATTTCTTTTGGCCCCTTCCTTTTCTATCATCCTTCGATGCAGTCCCTTCGAACCTTTACTCCTTTGATCCCGTATAACTTTTGGAATACAACTCCAATTCATGATCCATAAATTTATGTGAAAATCAGATTAGTAGCTTTGCAACGGGGAATGACTTATTACCACATTCCTTTTGGATTAATTTCTATTGATTTTTTGAAGTTATGTATTAGTTTTTCAAACCAACTTCTTTTCACCCTTCTCTTCTTGACTCTCAAGGGCATTTTTGTCATTTTCTTTGCTCACCATCCATCTTTATTCCTTCATTGAGCCTAAAAAATTCTGCGTCTATGGCCACTGTGAATAGGACTTTCATCCTGCCAGAGTATTTATGACCACGATACTATGTCAAAACCTCTTTTGAGACTTGAGAGAATACAAACGGGCTATAGGCATGTCTAGAGAACAGAGTCACCACCAAATTATTCGATAAGGAAAGAATAAGGGCAGTTTGATCCATCGCCTTGGACCTAAACTACCGTTAACCCTTCAAAGATGCGCTTAAGAAGTTAAGTACGAGTCATTCAACCCGCCTAGATATAAATTCGCCCCCACTAGGGAAATACCAAATAAGAATAGCTCATATTGTCACTTAGTCGACTTAGTGTTATTCATTTTATGGACACATTTTCATTCTTATCTTTATTAGACATGTGAGGTGATTATTCATTCAATGACAATTATATAAGCATCCATACAAAGAGGGAGGACAATGGAGTTACATTTCCTTTCAAACATGGGGGAAGGGAAAAATGATTACATCATTTGTTCTTCAACAATAAAATAATTCTACTTCAAACAAAAAAAAATGTTTCATACATTCATTTGTAACAACTTTCATATCCAATATAAACAATAAATTTGAGACTCAATAAATAGTAAATTCCTTACCACTATATGTGAGTCTATTCAATACTTATCAAGTCTCTATAAGTATATTTACGCATTCGTTATTCGAATAAGCATTCTAAGTAATGGTCCCTCACCCTTAATGCAAGTCCACCACTACTTTATGGCATCACACAATTACACTTCTATCATAATACAAACATTCATACATTCGTGAATAAACAAATCGTAAATCAAACTAAGCCATAATCTAGTATCATGGCACTTCGACCTAAATTCGATAATTCTGTCACGGCAATTGATATTCTAGCATAATTCGATATCAATTCACGGCAATTTTACCATAATCATAGTTATCATGGCATATTCTAGCATAAACATGACATTTCTAGTCTAATTCAAGCAATCAACATCAATCATAGCTATTCTACCTCAAACAAGACATCCAAGGGCAAAATGATAATTCTTACCTATTCTATGCTATTTCCTAGCATGTATCAAAGCAAATATAAGTATTTCTTAGATGATTCTAATAATATACTCCTAAGCATGATTCTAAGCATTCACAAAAATAAATTCCTAAACATGATTCTAACAAAGAAAAAGATAACGGACTTACCTTGACACGCTTATCCATCTCGCAAAACAAACATGGGTCAGAACATTCATAATAACCCTGTCATGCTTCTAAGCATAAAATAAATTATAATCATGCTTTTAAGCAAGGAAAATAAAAGAGAAGATAGGAGGGAGAAGAGAATTCTGCTCTTAAGACATACCCTTTATGAGTTTAGAGCGACAGAACGCTTGAAAACTTTAAACTATAAAAGACTTCTTGAATTCTCGAGCATGTCTTCAAGATGAAGAGGAGAGAATTGTTTCAAAATTCGGTGTGTGAAAAAGTGAGCGAATAGGGGTTTATATAGTTAGGGCTGGATTTGAAAAAGGTAGCAAATTCAACAAAAAAGAAGGTTTTAATGGGAAATTTTCAAAAATAAATGATAAATAGCCAAGCGGCTGTCATCAAACTGTCGAGAAACTATCAGGCAGCTAGCCAATTGTCATTCAATAGTCGGGCAACTGTTCAATGGCCAGTTGATCATAGGTCCACAGGCAGGTGGTTGTCTGATAGTCGGCCAGTTGTTCTATACTCGGCCCTTCATATTTTGTCCTTTTGCAGTATGGTCCCTTCAAACCTTTGTCCGTTCGATCACACCTATCTTCTTGAATTCAACTTCGATTTGCAATTTGTGAATTTCTACAAAAATGACACATCCATAGCTTCGAAAGCTATATAACGCACCATCAGATTCTTCCTGGATTAATTTCTATGAATTTTTTAAGTCATATATCGATTTTTTGAGACCTTTCATCAATTCCTTCTGACCTTTCCTTTCTTGTCCTCCAAGGGCATCTTGGTCATTTCTTTTGCTTAATATTCATCTTCATTACTTCATTGAGCCTTAAAAATTATGTGTCTACATGCCTTTCTCAGTGATGTATCGTTCAGACGCGATCCTACCAATTGTGATAGAAATGAAATCAGTGAGGGTTCTAAAGGAAGTGAAAATTTTTAAAGGGAAGTGGATTCACAATAGAAGGAAATAGTTGGCCTTGATTGATGAGATAAGAATAAAGTCCAAGTATCACATGCAGTTATACCAGAAGCAGGTTGCTCGAGCCTTTAATAAGATAATAAATGCAATGAAGTTCAAAGAAGGGGAATTGGTCCTTAAATAAGCTAGGCTAGTGGTGTCTGATCTGAGAGGGAAGTTCAAGCCCAACTGGGAGGGCCCATTTATTGTGACGAAGGTCATGTCTGACGAAGCCGTCATCCTATCAGACGTGGAAGGGAATGAGTTCACTAAGCACATCAACATGGACAGGTTGAAGAAATACTCTATGTGAAAAAAAAAAGAATGAGAAAAAGTGTGAAAGAAAAATAATTAATCAAAAAATCAGAAATGGCTAATTAATGACATGAGTTGTCTTATTGTGCACATATTATTCAAAGAACAAATGACTACTCTTTTATTAATGAAATGAAATTGTTTGGAAACAAATTTGCCTTTGAAATGTCTTATTGTTTTGCATAATAATAAAAGGAAAGCATCTAACATCTAAGCTAACAATGAAACTATTAATGTCTTCGTTGCGTCATTGCTGGACCATGAATAGGCTCGCTATATCACTCACGGCACCATCTGGCTCAAATAGGAGAATCAGGAATAGAAGCCTGGAAGTTCACCTAGTCCTTGTACTAGTCATTTATCTCAAAGTCAGGATCATGGAACAAATTCCTTTTGATGGTCTAGTGCGGCCAGGAATCCTTCATATACTCTAGATGACAAGCAAATAGTCTCCCAAGACCAAAAGCAATCGGTGAATCCATGACCTCTGCTTAAGTCCATGCTACCGATGCAGTTTAGCAGGATCATAGAATGAGCCTTGGGTGAAACCCGCCAATGGCACACAAGCAATATATGTCTCGATGGCCACGTGCTCCAACCTCTACCATGGACAGTGCCAACGAATCCAAGTATTTGGACTGACTCAAAGCTAGTCGATCCAAGAAAAATGTCTCTCAAGTTTCCTTCTCCTATGGAGTCAAGGATTATAATATGAAATATCCCTCTCAGATGGTGCTAGAATGGACAACCTCTCTTGTAACCGAATCTGAAAAAGAAAAATAAAAAGGTAAGAAAAATAGCTTGCTTAGTCAAAATCCTGAAAAGGCAGTTTAGGCAAAAATTAAGGCAAGCCCGCTAAGTTGAAAACCCAAAAGGGCAACTTAGTCAAAAGTTAGGGCAAAAAAGAAAAGAAGAACCAAAAGCCTGTTAAAATGAAAATCCAAAAAGGTGGCTGGGCAAGCTCGCTAAGTTAAAAATCTGAAAGGCAGCTTGGGAAAAAAAGAGCATTAAAAAGAAAAAGAAAAAAATGACGCTACTAAGTCAAAAACTCGATAGGGCGATTTAGCCAAAAATTGGGGTTAGAAGAAAAAAATACATGAAGAAGCAGAAGGCTGCCACTGAACCTCTTACTCAGATCAATCTTAACACAATCTAGTCTAATTAATGTTTCATCTAGAATCAAGAAAACTTCTGTGAAACTGGGTCCTATCTGAGAAATGATGGTCATAAAATTAGGTTGCCAAGACCATCTAGTGAAACCAGTAGAAATTGTGCAAGAAGGCAGAATTTAAGAAGGTGAAGCGAACTGGATTAGGTCTTGTCCATCATCTCAAGCAAAGGCATAATGGAAGACAATGTTACTCTACCACCTCTGGTGTGAATGCCCACGGTAGGAATTGGAAGTCGAAGAAAGTTGGCAATATCAAACATTAATGGTGTCTCTCAATAGTAGGAAGGATGATGCTCTCCAAACTGGATGAATGACAACCAATTATGACAGCGAAGTCCCCATATAGGGTGTAATGCTCTTGTCCGTTGAAGTAGAAGACTAATCATGAGGATCCTAAAATGTCATGCATTCCTTAACAAAATGAACTTGAAGCTTCACATGTTGAAGGAACTTCAAATTGTAGAGACCATTGGATTCGAGTCGCTTCTAGTCATCATCCTTCAGAAGCTTTAAGAGACGTTGAAGGGTCTTGAGAGAGGCCTTAGAGATGTTGAAAAGTGTGAGGATGCGTCGAGAAGCACGAAAAAAAACTCGAGAAATGAGGGAGGAAAATATTGAAAGCGTAGAGAGAAGCACATGAGGAGCATCACTTATATAGAGCAAGAAACAAAGCAAAAAAGGCAAGAAAAGGGAAAACCACCAGTAGGCAACGGAAGAACTGTCGATCGATGGTCCAATAGTTGGTGGTCCAACAAATGGCCGATGGTTGTTAGGGCAAATGACCCTGTAGTTCTTTCCTTTGCACACTTTCAACTTTAGATCTTCACGCCGACGAGAAGTCTCAAGCACGTGATTTCTAGATTTTATAATTTTGTTGAAAATTGAATAAATATTGATACAGAAATAAATTTTTACAAATTTGGATGTAAATTGATCAAAATATGTTCAGTTTAATAAACAATGTATGTAACTATAAATAAAAAATTTGCACTAAGTCCTCATTCATCACCATCACCATCATTATCGGTAGAAAAGGCAGCAACCTAAGCCTTTTCTATTGTTAGAAAAACTATTAAGATAGAAATCATGTATGCATGAAGCATAGAGTAGTGTTTTACCTGATATTTGTGGGACATCTGTAAGACGTATCCGTGAAAAGTAGCTTGCATCTGAAAGACACGCTCTATGAAAGATCGTGGTACTTGTATTCCATTGCATTTTTTATGAACAAATATTTGAAGAATAATAGGAAACTTGACGAATACATAGTCAAAAGACTTACAAAGTTGGTATCATAAGGAACGAAGGGAACAACCATGGCTAGATCCTCAATGATCACATGGTTTTTAATATGTCTATTAGCATCCCACGTGTAGACCATATTTATAAGGTACGCCTAGCTAGCTAGAATGGCTGCAGCAGTTGTAGGGGCTGAATGCAGATGTGGCTACTCAGTAGCTATAACAAAAGAGGCAGATGTGTTAGTAGCAGAACAAAAAACTCTTGATCTCTTCCCATGACGAGCAAAAGAGCTACTAGCACAACTAGAAGAACCACGAGTAGCACTAGCAAAGGGATGAGGTACCTTAATAGCATGTTGACCTAGCCTAGTATATAGTAATATGGCTCAAGCCCACTCAGCATAAGAAAGTATCATTGCTGGGAACTCAATTTCTCTCAATTGAATCCCAACCATGTAATCTGGCACATTTAGCTCCATAGCCAAGTCCATTGAGTCTATCATCAAAGTTGGTAGAGAAGGAGGAATTAGATGACACTGAAGGCCTTTGAACCAATCCCGAACGTGATCATCTAAATACCACATCATGCTATCAATGCATGGGAGAAGGATGTGGTAGTTGACAAATAGGGTAGCGACCTGCATAGTAGTTGACCAACCCTTGACAGGCCCTCACCGCTCAAAATGAATCTGTGAAGAATACAAATATGTTGAGATTATAATATGGGTAAGAACAAAATACTAATTACAATGTCTTTTAGCTTGTCCCAGGTTATCATATGGACGTAATCACGAAAGATGTCCAACTCATGAGATCTCTTAAGCACTACACAACATGCATCCTACCTCTTCATCGTGCATCATAAGGATGCACCTGATCGCACTAAAAAAGTGGATTACATGTGTTAGAATGATGCACATCAACCTTTGAGTGGGCACACCTCTTTTTTTTAGGGATTGAAGAGGAAAGTAGATGATGAGAAGTCTAATAGATTGCAGATAAAGGTAAGAATGCCACGATGAGAAGACAAAGCAAGAGTGCTTTGTTGATTTTTATGTCTCATAAACATCTCCAAAGTAGGAGGCAAGCTATAGATATTGGATTTTTTAGGCTTGATGATGAAATGAAGATGAACATCAAGCAATCAAAATGATCCAAATGCCCTTGGAAGCCAAATGAAGAAATGTGAGAAGAAACAAGCTAAGAGTCTCGAAAACTAGCATATGACTTAAAAAAATCACAAACATTAGTCTATAAGGAATCTAATGATGTGTTATATACCATTACGAAGCTACTAATGTCTATTTTTCATAAAATTTTATGCATTGTAAAAAAAAGTAAAACTCGAAGAGTTACCCATAATTGAACAACTAAAGGCTAGAAGGGACTGCATTGAAAAAATACAAAATTGAAGGGTTCGGTGGGCCATAGCCGGCCAGCTATTGTGAGACAGGTGATTGGCTATTGGAGTGCCAGCCAGTGGTCTACCAACAGTTAGTCGGTTATTGGAGTGCTAGCTGACGTTCTTCCAACAGCTGGCTGACTATTGTCCCTTCAATTTTGGGAAATTTTGTAACTAACCTTCTTTTTTCATCCTCTTCCTTCATTTTTCAATTTCAGCCCTCAACTATATAAACCCCCATAGTTCTCACTTTCCAACACACATCAAAATCATCTCTTATCCCTCTTGAAGGCAGACTTGAGAATTCAAGGAGTCCTTTCTTGTTTAAAGTTTTTGGGCATTTTATATTTATCTAAATCCTGAAAATGCACATCTTGAGAGCAGTTCTCTCCTCCCTCTATTTTTCTTCTTTATTTTTCTTGCTTAGAGTTAAGCATGTTCACGTTTATTTATGTTTAGAAAAAGCATCTTTAGGATTTATTTTGATGCTTAGGAGCATGTTTATGATGATCATGAATTGTTTTAACCCTTGTTTGTTTTATGAGATAGATAAGCGTGTCAAGGTAAGTATACTTTCCCTTATTTATTAGAAACATATTTAGGAATTTATTTTCTTTGGAAGTGCTTAGAATAATGCTTAGCAATACATGTTTAGAATCATGCTTAAGGGCACATGATTAGAATCATGCTAGGAAGACCTAAAGATTGTTTTGAACTATGCTAGAAAATAGTAAAGAATAGGCAAGAATTACCACATTTATCCTTGAATGCTTGAATTGGGCTAGAATAGCCATTTTTAATCTTGAATTATGTGATTATGCTAGAAATGCCATGCTTAGGATAGAAATGCCATGATCCACGACAAATTGATATGAATTATGCTAGAATAACAATAGGTATAATTGCCATGATAGAATTATAAAATCTTGGTCGAAGTGCCATGATTTTAGATTATGGCTTTGTTTTCAACTTTAATCAATTGATTGACTTTATTTTGAATAAATACCATGTTTAGAAATATGACTAGAGTAAGGCCATAAAGTGATGGCGGACTCACATTGATAGTGAGGGACAATTAGTTAGAATAATTGAATATACGTATGAATAACATGAATATGTATGAAAAGGCTTAATAAGCATAGAGTAGACTCACAAATGATGGGAGGAATTCGTTATTTATCAAATCTCGAATTGATTGCTAATTGAATGTATGATTTGCATGAATATGATATGTATAGATTATTTGATATCATTGAATATTTGAAGTGATCAAAGTAGAATTTATTTTATTGTCGAAGAGCAATGTAATCCTCTTACCTCTTCCTCATGTTTGAAAGGAATGTAACTCTATTCTCCTCCCCCTTTGTTTGTATGAATATACAATTGTTATTGAGTGAATTCACCTTACATATCTAAAACTGAAAGGTGTGCATAAAATGAATAACTTAGGCTGATTGTTACGCAACATGAGCTATTTTCATTTGGTATACCCTAGTGGAGGAAGGATTTTGATGCAGGCAAGGTGAATGGCTCATACCTAACATCTTGAACCCGTCTTTAAAGGGATGAGGGTAGTTTAGGTCCTGAAGCGAGGAATCAAATTACCCCTGTTCATTCCCAATTGAAGAATTTGGTGGCGACTCCATTTCTCTATACGTGCCCATGACTTATTTGTGTTCCCTTAAGTCTCGAAAGAGGCTTTAACGTAGTGTCATGTTCGCCAACACTCAAGCGGAATGAAAGCCCCATTCAAATCACTCAATGGCTAGTGTGTCCACTTAAGGTGCATCCTTATAATGCATGCAATGCACTCTTCTAGTGCAGACAAATGCATCCCTATAATGCACAAAGTGAATCCTTGCGATGCTAAGATAAAACACTCTTCAGTGTACCTACTTCCTAAGGTTTCTAACACTCTTCAATGCATCTACTTCCTAGGGTTTTTTAGCACCCTTTAGTGAGCCTATTCTAAGGGCTTCAAATACTCTTAAGTGCACCTACTTCTTAGGGTTTTTAAACACTCTTCGGTGTGAATCTTCTTACAGCTTGCTCTTATTCTACAGGCTTAAGACACTGTTAAGTGCACCTACTTCCTAGGGTTTTCAACACTTGCACCTCTTCTCAGGGCTTGTGCCTATTTTAGGGGCTTAAAACACTCATAAGTGCACCTATTTCCTAGGCTTTCTTCTAATGCATCACAACTAGAAAAACATCTATCACGCACTGCTTTACAGTCTTTAGACCTTTTCATTCTTCATGCCTTCAGCTGAGTATTCTTTATTCTTCTTTGATCTCTTCAGACTTTGCATTATTTGGGTTTCATGCCTGAAAATTCTCTCTCCTATTCTTGATTTCTTCTAATCCACTAGAGAAAGATTCATGATTCATTATTCTTCAACATTCTTTACTCTTAATCTCTTTAGATTTTGCATTCGTAGGACCCTTCACTTGGGAGTTCATGTCATGTTGACTTTTGAACTCACAAGGGATCTTTCCATTGTCCTTGCATATTCCTACAAAATATCAAACATCCCTTGATGATTCAAAATCAATTCAAAGTTTTTCCTTTTTTGGTGTGCCCTTCAACAAACTACTTTATAGTTCTTAAAGGAATTCTTCCATGTGATTCTGATCGATGTTACTCATCTTTCTTTGTGTGTTACCAAGTTGTTACCATGGCCATGTGCTTGTCACCAGTGTTACCAAGTTGTGTCTTAAGGTCAATGCAGAGTTTTTCTTCTTTTTTTGTTTCCTTTTTTCTCTCTTTCCTCTTTCTCTCTTTTCTTTTATTTTTCTCTATTCTTTCTCTCTCTTTTTTTCTTTTCTCTCCCTCTTCTTTTCTATTATGTTTTTCTTTTTCTTTCTTTTCTTTTCTCTTTTCTTTCTTTCCTATTCTTTCTTCAGCCTTTTAATCTTTTACCCCTCATTAAAGGGACAGCTGGCCAGTTGTGGGAGGATTGTGGATCGATAGTTTGATAGTTGATCAATGGTCAGTCGACAGCCACCCAGCGGTGGAGGGCCGATATAAGGACCTTTCACCTTCCTCCGCTTCATTCACGCGCTGTTTCTTCATTTTTTATCTGATTTGCCTATGGTTTTCTCCTAAGTGTTCATCTTGACTACCTCTTTCTAATCACAGGTATCTTATCCATTTGACTTGAATGTGAGAGATCTAGTCTAGAGATTGATGTCGAGAGGTCTTCTAAAAGCCCATTGTCTATGACATGGATTCCCACACGATCAACCAGGTATGCATTCTTCTTCATTCTTTAGTCTTCTATTTTCTATGAATTTTCTAAGCATGTATTCATGTAGAGACTTTAATTTCTCGCCTTAGGAATTCCATGAGAATAAGATGTGCGGGTCCTTTTTTGGAGCCCACACTTGGTTCTTAGAGATAGAGAATGAGGTTGCCAAGGATTGCTGCTACTGTCTTCTACAAGTTTATTACTTGTCTTCCATATACTTCTTAGCATGCTGATCATCGAGTACTAGCAACTCTATGTGAGAGGTGGGCGGGCAAAACCCCTACTTTCCATCTTTTGGTTGGTGAAATGACTACTACGCTATTCAACATCACCATTCTGACCGGCCTTACGTGTGGTGGAGAGGTTATACCTATCGAAGCTTGTATCATAGACTCAAGGGATTAGTAAATTTGATTCGCCAACTTATTGGATGTGATATGAAGATCAGGAGCAACATCATGATTCGATGCGCTGTATTGTATGAATATTGGAGAAGGAGATCAAACCTGACAATAGTTAAGGTGGATCAATATGCACGTAGCTTCATATGTATTTGCTCGGTTCGACGCTTTTTGCTAATGCATCAAACATTACCTACTTGACTTTGCTTTCTTTCCTCTGAGATCCCGATTAAGTGAGAACTTTTGAGAAGGGCCGCACTGCTCTCGGCCAGTTATACTTTGGTTTAGATCGTGCATGTTAAGGCATCACTGCGATTACTGGCTTCGTCGTGTGCTTGAGGTAATGTTTTTTCTTTTGCATCTTCATGTTTTGTATAAATCCTATTTCTAATTCTATCTTATTTATACTAGATGTGGGCCCATGAGTTAGGCATCTTGCCTTCCCCACTTCCTGCTTGTCAAGCCTTTTTTTTCCTAGAAATGAAGAGGTGGGTTGCACGTCGTGCAAAGCTTGAGAGATCTGGCAAGCTGGACTTCTTTAGTGATTACATTCATATGATGACCTAGGACAAGGTAACAGATATTACAGTCAGTATTTCATTTATATCATAACTCACCACATTTCTATTCTTTACATATTTGTTTTGAGTGGTGGGGACTTGTAGAGGATTGGTTAGCTGCTATGAGGGTTGCTGCCCTATTTATCAACTACCGTATCTTTCCCCCATGCGTTAATAGCATGATTTGGTATTTAGATGACCGAGTCTGGGATTGGTTCAAAATCCTAGAACATCTTCTGATTCCTTCTTCTCCACCAATTCTAGTGATAGACTTGGCTGACTTAGCTGTGGAGCCAAATATGCTAGATTACACAGCTGGGATTCACTAAGTGAGATTGAGTTCCCAGTAATGACAGTTTCTCATATTGAACAGGCACAAGTCGTATTAGTATATTCTAGGCCAGGTCGATCTAGATGAGGTTCCTCATCCTCATTCTAGTGGTACTCGTGACTCTTTCAGCCATGTTGGTAGCTCTTCTACCTATCATAGGAAGAGATCGAGGATTTCTTCTTCTGGTACCGGCACATCTGCCTCTTTTGCTACTGCTACTGAGTAGCCATGCTAGCCTCCAGCCCTATAGCTACTTCAGCCATTCCTACTGGTCATGTAATTGGTGACCTCCGGGTCTATCCCAACAATGTAGTCTACACGTAGGCTACTAATGGGCATACTAGCAGCCATGTGATCACTAAGGATCTGAACATGCCTGTTCCTTTCGTTCCTCATGATACCACTCTGGTAAGTCTTCTAACTATATGTTCCTAAAGTTTCTTGTTATTCTTTAAATATTTATTAGTCATAAAATTGCAATTCATTACACGCACCATGATCTTCTATGGAGTGCATCTTACGAATGCAAGTTGCTTCTCATGGGCATATCTTGTAGATGCCTTGCTAGTATCAAGCAAAGCAATACTTTATACTTCATGTATGCATGATTTCTATTGCATTAGTTTTTCTAACTATGTGTTTCTTGCTTGGTTTAGACAATTCATCAGGAGAATGCTCGTTTCGAGTGAAAGATAAGGTTGCTGTCTTCTCTATCGATGATGATGGTGGTGGTGGTGGTGGTGGTGATGAGTAAGAATTGTCACCATTAGCTTCCTTCATCTTGATTTCTTTCTTTTGTTCATTTAGCTGCCATGCATGAACTTTCATGCTTGTAAATTTCCATGATGTATAATCAAAGAAATCAATTATGTGAGCAAATGTCAAAGATTTACCGAAATTTTTCTATTTTTAGCTTTGTGCTTGCTTCTTAAACTGTACATATTTTGATAAATTTATGTTCAAATTTGTTTCTACATCATCATTTCATCAATTTTGAACAAAATTACAAAATTTGAAAGTCGTGCGCTCAAAATTGCTTGTCGCTATGCAAATGGAAAGCGAAAAAATATGCGAAAAAATGAGTTGGTGGGCCTCTTGTCCTAACCACTGTTGGTCGACTATTAGACCATCGGCCTACTATTCTACCACTGCCTACCAGTAGTGGGACAATTGACCGATAGTCCTTCACTGCCTACCAATGGTTCTCCCTCCTCTTACCTTTTTTGCTTTGTTTCTTTCACTATTTAAGTGCTGCCCCTCTTGTGCTTCTCTCCACACTTTTCAATATTTCCTCCCTTATTTCTCAAGTTCTCTTTTACGCTTCTTAATGCCTCTTCGTGCTTTTCAACATGTCTGAGGCCTATCTTAAGACCCTCTAGTTTCTCTTGAAGCTTCTAAAGGATGATGACTGGAAGTGACTCAAATCCAACGGTCTCTACAATTTGAAGTTCCTTCAACATGTGGGACTTGACATTGCTTTCCGTAGGGAATGCATGACCTTCTAGGATTCTCATGATCGTGTCTTTCGCTTCAACGTGCATGAGCTTTGCCCCTTGTATGGGGAATTCTACGCCATGCTTAATTGTTATTGATCTAGTTTTGAGAGTATCATTTTATCTACTGTTGAGACACTGTCGATGCCTGATCTTGCTGACTTTTTTTACTTTCGTATTCCTACCATAGGCATTCACACCAAAGGTGGTAGAGTGACAGTGCCTTCCGTCTTGCCTTTGCCTGAGATGATGGATAAGACCTCGTCTAGTTGGCTTCATCTTCTTCAATTCTGCTTTCTTCCGTAGTTTCTACTAATTTCACCAGACAGTCTAGGCAACCCAGATCTTATGACCATTATTCATTAGATGGGATCCAGTTTCATAGCTGTTCTCCTAATTCTTACTAAAACATTAATCAGACTAGATCATGTTCGAATTGGTGCGAGTCAAAGATTTAGTGGCAGTCTTTTGCTTCTTCACGTATTTTGCTTTCAACCCTAATCTTTGCCTAAGTCACCCTTTCGGTTTGTTAACTTAGCGGATTAATTTTTTTCTTTTTTTGCTTTTTTTTTAATGCCCTGGTTTTTGCCTAAGCCGCCCTTTTGGGTTTTTGACATAGCGAGCTTGTCCTAACTTTCACATGAGCCGCCCTTTTTAGGTTTTCAACTCATAAGGATTTTTCTTTATTCTTTTTATGCCCCAACTTTTGCGTAAGCTGCCTTTTTGGGTTTTCAACTTAGTAGGCTTGCATTAATTTTTGCTAAGCTGCCCCTTTTAGGTTTTCGACTTAGCAAGCTTTTCCTTCTTCTTTTTTTAATTTTTCTTTTTCATATTGAGTTTCAAGAGAGGCTATGTATTCTAGCACTGCCTGAAAGGGATATTTTTCATTATAACCCTCGACTTCGTATAAAGAGTATACTTAAGAGACACTCTTCTTGGGTTGACTGGATTTGAGTCATTCCAGATGCTCAGATTCATTGGCATTGTCCATGGTGGAGGTTGGAGCACGTGACAATCGAGACCTATATCGTGTGTGTGCCTTTAGCAGGTTTCACCCATTGTTCATTCTATTATCTTTCTTACGTCAACAATATGGACTTAAGCAGAGATCATGGATTTGCCAGTTGCATTTGGACCTAGGAGATTATTTGCTCGTTATCTAAAGCGTGTGAAGGATTCTTGGTTGAAATAGATAGTTGAGAGGAATCTATTCCATGATCTAGATTTTGAGATAGACGACTGGTAGATAGTGCCACGAGCAAAATGGTGAGCCTATTCGTAGTCCAGCAGAGAGGTAGAGATGACATTAATAGTTTCACTGTTCGCTTAGATGTTAGATTTTTTCCTTTTATCATCATGCAAAATAATAAGACGTTTCAAAGGCATATTTTTTTCCAAACAATTTCATTTCATTAATAAAAGTACAATTGTTTGTTCTTCGAATAATATGTGCATAATGAGACAACCCCTGTTATTAATTAGCCATTTTTGTTTTTTTATTAATTATTTTTCCTCTCACACTTTTTTTTTCTTTTTTCTTATTTTTTTTTTCACGCATAGTATTTCTTCAACTTGTCCACGTTAATGGGCTCAGTTAACTCATTCCCTTCCATGTTTGACAAGATGACAGCTCCATCAGACATGATCTTCATTATAATGAATGGGCTCTTCAAGTTGAGCTTGAACTTTTCTTTCAGATCAAACACTACTGGCATTGCTTGTTTCAGGATCAATTCCTCTTCTTTCAACTTCCTTGCCTTTATTCTCTTATTAAAGGCTCGAGCAACTCACTTCTAGTGCAACTACAAGTGATATCTAGCCTTCATTCTTTTCTCATCAATCAAGGCTAATTATTCATATATATTACTAATACACTCCCCTTTGGGAATTTTTGCTTCCATCAAAATCCTCGCTGATTTTGTTTCTATCTCAATTGGTCGAGCTACTTTTGAACCATACACTAATGAGAAGAGCCTCATGCTCGTTGAGCTTCTAGGTGTCGTTCTATAACCCTATAACACAAACAACAACTTCTCTGCCCAATCCTTGTGTGTTTGCACTGTCTTGGCCAACATATTCTTAGTGTTATTATTGATTGCTTCCATTGCTCCATTTGCTTATGGCCGATATGGGGATGACTTATGATGTTCGAACCCGTACTTCTAAAATAAGGCCTTAGACTCAGCCCTGAAATGAACTCCATTATTAGTCACACCGTGATGTGGCACTCCAAATCTACATATGATGTTCTCATCAATGAACTTTGCCATTTGCTTTGCCCCCAATTTACTATAGGACTCAACTTCTATCCACTTGGTGAAGTAGTCGATTGCCACCACTACATATCGATGCTCATTAGAGGTTGACGGCCTTATCTCGCCTATAATGTCAATGCTCCATGCATCAAAGGGCCACAGTGCTACCATTCCTTGTAGCTCCAAGGGTGGTTGGTGAATTAAATTTTCATTGATCTAGCACTGGTGACACCTTTCCACAAATTGGACACAATCCATTTTCATGGTTAGCCAATAAAAACCCTGCCTCATAATCTTCTTTCCAAGCATCAGCCCGTTCATATGTGGCCCACATAAACCACTATGGATTTCCTCCATGAGCCTTTTAGCTTCTTTCACATCAATACATCTCAATTGCATCCCTTTTGGCATCTCTTGTATATCTCTCTTTGATAAGAAGTAAATTCTTGGGCATACCTTCGCAATACAGACCTGTCTTTCTCATCAATCTCATCTAGTAGAATTCTGTTTTCTACTTATCTCCTCAAATCATAAAACATGGCTTCTCATCCACTTTGGTTTCCATTACGTGGGGTTCCATATAGCAAGGGCCCTATCCTTACGATATCACTATTGACATTACAAGTAACTCTTGAGTACTCACCCAAACTGATGCCAAATAAGCTAAAGGGTCAGCCATCTGATTCTTCTTTCTAAGAAGATGGGTGAACGTATACTGCTTGAACCTCCTAATCAAACTTAAAATATGCTTGAGATACGATTTGAGTCATCCTTCCCTTAGATCCCAATCTCCATTAGCTTGAGAGATGACTTGCTTCGAATCTCCTAACAATTATATTTCATCAATGCCCATCGTAGTCACGATTTCTCGCCCACAAGCACAAGTTTTAGAATCAGCCATGTTATTGGTGACTTCAAACTCCAGCTTCTCAGCAAAAGGAATGACTTCTTCAGTTGGTGATACTAGAATAACTCTTATTCCAGCACTATCTCTATTAATAGCTCGATCAAAGAACATCCTCCATCTTACTACTGATATTACCTCCAAATATTCATCAAGGAAATCTAACTCCCATGGTTCATCATCGTCGGCTAGATTCATGGCCAATAACTCTGCTACTACTCTTTCTTTTACCACCTTCTTGGTGGCATACTTAATGTCGAATTCTGATTATTGAACTAGTCATCTTGCTAGCTTCCCCACCAATATGGTGCTTCATTAGGTCTTCCTTTGAGACAACCTTAATCATATAAGACTAAAAGTAGTGCCTTAACTTCTTCAAGAGCCATAACATGACTAAGCATATATTTTTCGCATAAACATACTTTGTCTCATTTGGTAGCAACTTCTTGCTAAGATAATAGATGGCATGTTCTACGCCATTCTCTTTTTCTTGTGCCAGCATAGCAGCAATGGCCTCCTTTTAAGAAGCCCAATAAGGAATTACATTCTTGTTAGGTTTTGGCGGTCTCAAAACTAGCAAATTTTGCTAATACTTCCTAATCCTCTCAAATGCTTCTTAGCATCGATCATTCCATGTCATTGGCTAATCCTTCTTTAGGAGTCTGAAGATTTGGGCACAAACTTTGCGACGAACCGATTGATATATTGGATCTTCACAATAAGCCCTCTAACTTTTTTTTGTCTTGGGCAATGGCATTTTCGTAATTACTTTAACCTTGTTGGGATCTACCTCTATCCGCTTATTGCCAACTAGTAATCCCAACAACTTTCCTCAGGCGACTCCAAAAATACACTTATTCAGATTAAGCCATAGCTTATACTTATTCACCCTTTCTAGGAATCTGTCTAATGCTTCAAAGTCGCCATCTTTAGTCTCGAATTTTACCATCATGTCATCTATATAGACTTTTATCTCTTAGTGCGTCATATCATGAAATAGTGTCACACCATTCGTTGGTAGGCTACCCCTATATTCTTCAATTCGAAAGGGCATCGCCTTGTAACAGTAGGTTCCTTGCTCTGTAATGAAAGCCATTTCATCTTGTCTTTATTAGCCATTTGTGAACAAGGGTTTTCACCCTACTAAAGTGATTGTGACCACAACATTATGTCAAAGCCTCTTTCGACACTTAAGGGAACACAAACGAGCCATGGGCACGTCTAGAGAAAAGAGTCACCACCTAATTATTCAATTGGGAATAAATAGGGGCAATCTGATCCCTCGTTTCGGGACCTAAACTACTCTCATCCCTTCAAATATGGGTTTGAAAAGTTAGGTAAGAGTGACTCAACCTGCCCGGATAAATCTAGCCTCCACTTGGGAAATACCAAATAAAAATAACTCGTGTTGTTACTTAGTCCACTTAAGTGGTTCATTTTACGCACACTCTTCTATTTTTATCTTCTTTAGACATGCGAGGTGATTATTTAATCGAAACAGTTGTATATTCATACAAATAAGAGGGAGGAGAATAGATTACAATTCCGTCATAGATGGGGGAAGGGGAGAGGATTACAACATTTGTTCTTCAACAATAAAATAATGAAATATTCCATACATTCATATGTTTGAGTATTCATTCTAAGTAATGGCCCCTCATCATCAATGTGAGTCCACCATCACTTCATCACATCACACAATTACACTTCTTAATATACAAAGATTCAGACATAAATAAACAAATTAGAAATCAAGTAAACCCATATTCTAATATTATGGCATTCTAGCCTAGATTTTGATAAATTTTATCATGATAATTCTACCTATTGCTTATTGTAGCATAATTTACATCAATTATCATGGCCTTTCTAGCCTAACATGTCTTTCATGGCATACTCTAGTGTAAACATGGTAATCATGGCATATTCTAGCCCAACTCAAGCAATCATCATCAAAAAAGCAATTCAAGGGCAAAATGATAATTCTTACCTATTATATGCTATTTCCCAGCGTTCATCAAAGCGAATAAATTATCCTAGCATGATTCTAATCATGTGCTCTTAAGCATGCTTCTAAACATGTACTCCTAGGCATGTTTCTAAGCATTCTTGAAGAAAGTAAACTCCTAATCACGATTCTAATACAGGAGGGATTGCGGACTTAGCTCAACACGCTTATTGATCTTGCAAAATAAATAGGGTTAGAACAATTCATAATAACCCTAGCATGCTCCTAAGTATAAAATTAAATCCTAAACATGCATCTTCTAAGTAAGAAAAATAAAAGAGAAAACGGGAGGGGGGAGAGAATTCTGCTCTCAAGACATACCCTTTCCGGGTTTAGAGCAATAAAACGCCTAAAAATCTTTATATTGGATAAGACTTCTCGAATTCTTGAGCATGTCTTCAAAAGGGAAAAAAGATGATTGTATTCAACATTCAGTATGTCTTGTAAAGTGAGCCTAGGGTGGGGGGGGGGGGGGGGGGGGGGGTGGGGGTTGTGGCGGGGTTTATATAGGAGAGAGGTGAAGATGAAAAATGAAGGAACAAAACAAAAAAGGAAGGTCTATAATGACATTTTTTTAAAATAAGCCATAAAGGGTCGAGCAGCCATCTCCAAACAGTTGAGTGGCTATCTGATAGCTCATTGGTCAGCCATCAGCCAATAGTTAGGCAGTTGTCAGGTGGCTAGGCGGCTGTTTGATGGTCAGCCGGTCGATATCTCTTCGGCCCCTTCCTTTTTTGCCATCCTTTGATGCAGTCCCTTCAGACCTTTGCTCCTTCAATCGCACATAACTTCTTAGATTCAACTTCGATTTTCAATCTGTAAATTTCTATGAAAACTAGACATCTGCAGCTTCAAAAGGTATAAAATCATCACCGGATTCCTCTTGGATTATTTTCTATGGTTTTTCAAACTCATATGTTAGTTTTTAAGACTCTTTACCAACTTTGTCTCACCCATCTCTTCTTGACTCTTGAGGGCATTTTGGTCAATTTTTTTGCTCAACATTCATCTTTATTTCATCATCAAGCCTAAAAAATTTAGTGCCTAATGCTTACCCTTTACTTTAGAGAGGTTTGTAAGACACAAAAGTAAAAAAAGTACTATTGTTTCGTCTTGTTTTCTTTTCCCTCTCGACATCTTTGCCTTCAGTCTTATTCTATCAGACTTTCTCATCATCTCTCTCTCTGCTTCTACTCCTACAGAAAGGTGTGTCCATTCAAGGATAGGGCACCCATCTAAGGGTTAAGGTGCTTATTCAAGGGCGGGTGTGCCCATCTAAGGGTAGATGTGCCCACTTAAGGGCGAATGTGCCCGTCTAACAGAAAGCATCCTTATGATGCTATAATAAAACACTCTTCAGTGCACCTACTTCATAGGGTTTAAAGCACTCTTAAGTGCACCTACTTCTTAGGGTTTGGTATCACTCTTCAATGTGCCTATTCTAAAGGCTTAAAACACTCTTAAGTTCACCTACTTCTTAGGATTTTCAACACTCTTTAATGTACCTCTTCTTAGGGTTTGTCCATATTCTAAGGGCTTAAAACACTCTTAAGTGCATCTACTTCTTAGGGTTTTTGTTACTCTTCAGTGTGCCTCTTCTTTAGGCTTGTGCCTATTCTAAGGGCTTTAAAACACTCTTAAGTATATCTATTTCTTAGGGTTTCCTTCCAATGCATGCCTATTGAGAAAACTTCTATCATGCATTGCTTCGCGGTCGTTAAACCTTCCATTCCTGATGCCTTTGGCTAAGTATTCTTCATTCTTCTTTGATCTCCTCAAACTTTGCATTCGTTGGGTTTCATGTCCTGCTTCTAAGTATTCTTCATGTTTCTTCCAGTCTTTGTCCTCAATGGGTTTCATGCCCTTCTTTCGAGTATTCCTACTTTTATTCTTAATTTTTCTGGTCTATTGGGGATATCTCTTTAGTTCTTCATTCTCATATCACATTGTCCATCATCTGACTCATTGAGGTTCTTTTCCTTGTCTTTCCAAATTCCTACAAGATTTAAACATTTCTCAATGCTATAAAATCAATTTAAAAAAATTGTACCTTATTCTATGTGTTCTTCAACAAATTGTTTCCAAGTATCTCGAGGAATTCTTCCATGTGATTCTAGTCGAAGATTCTATCGACTGATGTTACTCTTTTTTCTTTATGAGTTGCTAAGCTATGCTGTGGTCGGGTGCTTGCCACCGAAATGTTTCAAAGATTCCTTTGATGTTTTAAGGTCGACATAAAGTTTTCTTCCTTTTTCTTTGTCTCTCCCTTTTCCTCTCTTTTTTCTTCTTTTTACTCTTTTTTTCTACCTTTTACCTTTACCATTCAAGCTATTTGACTATGAATCTTCTTCTTTTTTCAAGTCCTTCAAGGTGAACCTCAAATTTCTTCTTCAAAATTCCTTCTATAGGGTAGACTTCAAATTCCTTCTTCATGGTGAAATAAAAGAGATGCCTTTTCAAGGTCGATGCCTTCTTCACGATAGATGCCTTCCTCAAGGTGGATACCTTCTTTGAGGAAGATGCCTTCTTTATGGGAGATTTATTCTTTAAGGTGGATACCTTTTTTGAGGAAGATGCCTTCTTTAGGGAAGATTCCTTCTTCAAGGAAGATGCCTTCTTTGAGGTGGATTCTTTCTTCAATATGGATGTCTTTTTCAAGGTAGACTCTCTCTTTAAGGTGAACATCCTTTTTTAAATGAGATGCCCCCTTTATCGTAATTGCTTTTGCACATCATGCTATTTAAGAGGAATCTCATCGAGATGAAATTGCCTTTGCACGTCGTGTTGCTTTATAAGAGTCCAATCGAGCCTGAGCCACTTGATTCATATGGCTTGCACATCGTGCTGAATTGAGGAGCCTAATCCAGGTGACTTGTACATCATGCTACTTCCATTGGTTCTCATCAAGATTGAATTGCCTTATCCATATGACTTGCACATCATGCTACTTACATTGGTTCTCATCAAGATTGAATTGCCTTATTTGGATGACTTCCATATCATGCTATTTCTGTTGGTTCTCACCAAGACTAAATTGCCTATTGTGCTGCTTATATTGGGTCTCATCGAGACTGAGTTGCATATCGTGCTACTTCTATTGGGTCTCACTAAGACTGACTTCACATCGTGCTACTTCTATTGTATTTCATCGAGATTGACTTGAACATCGTGTTACTTTCATTGGGCCCCATCGAGATTGACTTGCATATTGTGCTACTACTGTTACATCTTATTGAGGAGTCAAGCCCATTTCTTGTATGATTACCCCCAGTATTTCATATTGCATTGTGATTTTACTTGATTACTTATGGATTGTGTACCATTCTGAATTGTAGTTCCTGTAAGAAAAGATTTTACGTTTCATGTATGCATGATGTCTATCTTAATTATCTTTTCTGACTATGTGCTTCTTGCTTGGAGTAAACGGGTCGTTGGCAAATCGAGTGTCTAAATAAGAGGGTGAGCGTCTTTAGGCCCAAGTTGTTGCTTTTTTAATTGATGTTGTGATGATGAGTAAGGACTGTCATCATCAACCTTCTATTTTTCCTTTCTATTTCTCCTCACGCCTTCCAATGCCTTTCCTCACTTTTTTTATATGTTTAAGGCCATTCTCAAAGGCCTTCCAATCTCTCTGGAAGCTTCTAAGGGGCAATGATTGGAAATGATTCAAATCTAGTGGATTCTACAGTCCGAAATTCCTTCAACATGTAATGCTTAACATTCATTTTCTTAAGGAATGCACAACCTTTTAGGATCCTTGTGTCTTCCCCTTTAATAGGCAGGAGCTTTACCCTCCATATGAGGATTTCTTCACTATACTCGATTGTTATTTATCCAGTTCAGAAAATATCTGATCTCATTAACTCCTTTGGATTACCATGGGTATTCATACTAGAGGCTATAGAGTGACATTATCTTTTATCATGCCTTTACTTGAAATGATGGATAGGACCTTATCCTGTTGGCTCTGCCTTCTTTAGTTTCACCTTCTTCGCAATCTCCATTTGTTTCACCAAATGGTCTAAGAGATCTACATCTTGTGGCCATCATTCCCCATATGGGGCATAGTTTCACCATAATTCCCTTGATTCTATCTGAGACATCACTCGGACTAGATCGAGTCAAGGTTGATCCAAGTCAGAGGTTTGAAGGCAGTCTTCTACTCCTTTAGGTTCCTTCTTCATCCTTTTTTTTTATGCTCTAATTTTTTCCTAAGTCGCCCTTTTTTCATTTTTGACTTAGCAAGCTTGCCTTAACTTTTGCCTGAGACGCCTTTTCCGGGTTTTCAACTCAACAGGCTTTTTCTTCTTTTCTTTCATGCCCTAACTTTTGCCTAAACTGCCCTTTCGAGTTTTTAGCTTATTGAGCTTGCCTTAATTTTTGCCTAAGTTGCCTTTTTAGGTTTTTGACTCACCAAGCCTTTTTTTCTTATTTTTCTTTGTTTCTTTTTCTCATATTTGGTTATAAGAAAGGTTGTCTTTTCCAACACCACCTGAAGGAGACATTCTCGTTATAGTGCTCGACTTCATACGAGGAGGAGACTTAAGAGACAATCTTCTTGGATCGACTGGCTTCAAGTCATCCCCAATTCTCATATTTGCTGGCATTGTCCATGGTGGAAGCTGGAGCATGCGATAGTAGGGACATATATCGCATGCATGCCTTTAGTGGGCTTCACCCGTAGTTCATTCCATAATCTTGCTAGACTGCATTGACAGTATGGTTTGAAGCCAAGGATCGTGGATTCACTGACTACTTTTGGTCCTGTGAGACTGTTTGGTTGTTATCTAGAGCGTGTGAAGGATTATTGGCCACATTGAACCATTAAGAGGAGCCTATTTCGTTATCCTAATTTGGAGACAAACAACTGGTACGGGGACTGGGTTACTTTTTAGGATTCCATTCTTGATTATGATATTCGAGCTAAGCGGTGTCATGAGTGATACAGTGAGCCTATTCGTAGTCCATCAAAAAGGCAGAGACAACATTGTTAGTTTCTTGATTGGCTTAGATGTTTGATGTTTTCTTTTTGTTGTTATGCAAAATAATAAGACATTTCGAAAGGCATATTTGTTCTAAACAAGTTCATTTCATTAATAAAAGTACAATCTTTTGTTTGTTGAACAACATGTGCACAATAAGACAACTCTTGTCATTAATCAACCATTTTTGGTTTTCTGATTAATTATTTTTCCTCTCACTTTTTTTTATACATAATAGTTCTTCAGCCTATCCATGTTGATGGGCTCAGTGAACTCATTCCCTTCCATGTCTGATAGAATGATGGCTCCGTCTGACATGACCTTCGTCACAACGAATGGAATCTCCCAATTGGGTTTGAACTTCCCTCTTAGATCAAACATAATTGGTCTCGCTTGTTTAAGGACTAACTCTCCTTCTTTGAACTTTATTGGCTTTATTCGTTTGCTAAAGGCTTGAGCAACCCGTTTCTGGTATAGTTGCATGTGATACCTGACTTTCATTCTTTTCTCATTGATCAAGGTCAATTATTCATGTCTATTACGAATCCACTCCTCCTCAGGAACTTCTACTTTAATCAAAAGTCTCATTGACTTCATTTCTATCTATATGGGCAGGATCGCTTCTAAACCATAAACCAACGAGAAGGGCGTCATGCCTGTTGCACTTCTGGGTGTTGTTCTATAACCCCATAACACGAGTAGACACTCCTCTGCCCAATCTTTATATGTTTGTACCAGTTTAGCGAACATCATTTAGATGTTTTTATTGGTTGATTCTACCGCTCCATTGGTTTATGGCCTATATAAAGATGACTTATGATGTTCGATTCTTTACTTCTCGAGCAAGGCTTTAGTTTCTGGTTGAAAATGCACTCCATTATCAGTCACGACATGGTCTAGTACTCCAAATATGCATATGATATTCTTCTCGACGAACTTTGCCATCTGCTTTGCCCCTAACTTGCTATAAGACTTAGTTTCTATCCATATGGTGAAGTAGTCAATCACTACCACCACATATCGATGCCCATTAGAGGCTGATGGCCTTATTTCGCCTATGATGTCAATGCCCCATGCAGCAAATGGCCACAGTGCAGTCATACCTTATAGTTCCAAGGGTGGCTGGTGAATCAAATTTCCATTGATTTGACATTGGTGACACTTCTTCATAAATCAAACACAGTCTATCTCCATGGTTAGCCAATAAAACCCTTGCCTCATAATCTTCTTCGTGAGCACTAGCCCATTCATGTGTGGCCCACATACACCACTATGGATTTCTTCCGTAAGCCTTCTTGCTTCTTTCTCATCCACAAACCTCAGTTATATCCCTTCTGGCATTCTCTTATATATCACCCCTTTATGATAAATAAATTGCTGGGCCAACTTTCATAACATAGCCCTATCTTTCTCGTTGGTCATAGCCCTATCTTTCTCGTTGGCCTCCTCAGGTAAAATCCTTTCTTCTAAATAGCTCTTTAAGTCATAGAACCATAGTTTCTCATCCATTTCAATTTTTGTTCCATAAGGTTTCATATAACAAGGATGCCATGCTTGTTATATCACTATTGGTCTCACCAATAACTCTTGTGTGCTTACCCAAACTGATGCCAACGAAGCTAATACATCAGCCATCTAATTCTCACTTCTATAAGGATGGGTGTAGGTGCACTGCTTGAACCTCCCAATCAACCTTCTAATGTGTTCAAGGTAGGGTTTTAGCTTCCTTTCTTAAATCCATATCTTTATTGGCTTGTGAGATGACCAGTTTTGAATCTCCTAACACTTCTACTTTGTCAATGCCTATGGCAATCACAACTTCTAAACCAAAGGCACAGGCTTCGTATTCAGCCATGTTATTAGTGACTCTGAACTCCAACTTCTTGGCAAATGGAATGACTTCTTCAAAATGTGATAATAGAATAACTCCTATTCAAGCACCATTGCAATTAACGGATCTATCAAAGAACATCCTCCATCCCACTATCGAGATTATCCCCAGATGTTCCTTTGAGAATTCTAACTCCCATGGCTTATCGTTATCGACTGGGTTTGTAGCCAAGAATTCTGGTACTACTCTTCCCTCCACCACCTTCTTAATGACATACTCAATGTCGAATTCTAACAATTCTATTAGCCATCTGGCTAACTTCCTTATCAATGCTGGTGCTTTATAATGATACGTCATCGAATCCTCCTTCGAGACAACCTTAATTTTATAAGACTGAAAATAATGCCATAACTTCTTCGAGAGCCAAATCGTGGCCAAGCGTGTTTTCTTCAGGTAGTTATAATTCATCTTGTACTATAGCAACTTCTTGTTGAGATAATAGATGGCATGTTCTACACCTTCTCATCTTCTTGTGCCAATATAGCACCGATGGCCTTCTCCTTGAGAGCCAAGTAAAGAATTAAATTCTTCCCATGTTTTGGCGGCCTCTAAACTAGTAGGTTTTGCAAGTACTTCTTAATCTTCTCAAATGGATATTGGCACTAATCATTCCACTCTACTAGTTGATCCTTCTTCAAAATCTTAAAGGTTGGTGCACAAACGATTATCAATTTAGAGATGAAATGACTGATATACTGGATCTTCTCGAGAAACCCTCAAACTTCTCTTTCAGTCTTGGATGACGGCATCTCTGTAATAGCTTTGACCTTATTAGGATCTACTTCTATTCCCCTTTTACAAACTATAAATCCCACCAGCTTCCTTAAAGTAACTCTAAAGGCACACTTCTTTGGATTTAGTCACAACTTGTATTTATTCACCCTTTATAGGAATCTATCTAAGGCCTCAAAGCGACCCTCTCGAGTCTCAGATTTCACCATTATGTCATCCACATAAACCTTTATCTCCTTATGTATCATGTCATGAAATAACGTAATCGCCATTCGTTGGTAAGTGGCCCCCGTATTCTTTAATTCGAAGGGCATCACTTTATAGCAATAAGTTCCACATTTCGTAATGAAGGTCGTCTTCATCTTATCTTCATTGGCAATCATTATCTGATTACATCTAGAAAACCTCTCTACGGAAGAGAACATTACACTAGTAGCAATGCTATCTACCAATACATCAATGTGAGGCAAGAAAAAATCACCCCTTAGGTGAGGCTTTGTTCAAGTCTCGATAATCCACACATATTTGGATTCCATCCTTCTTCGGTATTGGAACAATATTGGCTAACCATTTTGGATACTTCACCACTTCTAGAAACTTAACTTCAATTTATTTGGAGACTTCCTCTTTGATTTTATGAACCCATTATGGTCCTATCCTTCCCAGTTTTTGCTTAACCGGCTTTATGTGTGGATAAGTCAAAATTGTATGCTTAGCAATGCGTCTCTCGATTCTAGGCATATCATCATAGGACCATGCGGAGACTTCTTCATGTCTTTTTAATAATTTTTCAAATTTCTCTCTCTCTCTCTCTCTCTCTCTCTCTCTCTCTGTGTGTGGGAGTTGTATCAAGTGCAATACGTATGTTCTTAGATTTTTCGATTGTACCAAGATTAATGCCATGAGTTTGAATGGTATGAATTTCAAATATGCTAGTGAAATGCAAATTACAATGCACGACACCATTAGGACAGACATCACACAAGTAAGCAAAATTATTTTTTATTACCTTAAACTTTGAAGCATAAATAATGTTCTCTTCTTCAAACAGGTTGGGTTCAAACACAGTTTCATAAGATACATTCTTAATTCTTTACTCGATGAAAGTAGCAAGGTCGATGGACGGGTCCATTGGTGGTGCTTGTTCTTGAGGCTTCCCCTATTTGATGGTCATCTTCTCCGCTTCTCTAACCAAGTCATTCCCCTTGAAGACTCCTGCCAGAAGGATTTCTTTGAAGATCTTAAATTTAGGCTTCAACATTCTCTTGAAAACCCATGGTTCAACAACTCTCATATACTTCGTATCTTAGAACTTGAGAAATTTGATGAATCTCCCTTTCTTGGGTTCAATGTCTTCGTCTTCCCCTTCGGATTCATAGCCCAACCCTCTTCTAGAAGTTTGTTATCACACAATTACACTTCTTAATATACAAACATTCAAACATACATAATCAAATTAGAAATCAAGTAAAGCCATAATCTAATATCATGGCATTCTAGCCTAGATTTTGATAAATCCTATCATGGCAATTCTACATATTGCTTATTCTAGCATAATTTACATCAATTATCGTGGCATTTCTAGCCTAACATGTACATTCATGGCATATTATAGCCTAAACATGGTAATCATGGCATATTCTAGCCTAATTCAAGCAATCATCATCAAACAAGCAATTCAAGGGCAAAATGATAATTCTTACCTGTTCTATGTTATTTCCTAGCATTCATCAAAGCCAATAAATTGTCCTATAATGATTCTAATCATGTTGTCTTAAGCATGATTCCAAACCTAGACTCTTAGGCATGTTTCTAAGCATTCACGAAAAAAGTAAACTCCTAAGCAAGATTCTAACAAAGAAGGGATTGCGGACTTACCTTGACACACTTATCGATCTTGCAAAATAAATAGGGTTAGAACAATTCATAATAACCCTAGCATGCTCCTAACCATAAAATTAAATCCTAAACATGCTTCTTCTAAGCAATAAAAATAAAAGAGAAAATAGAAGGGAAGAGAGAATTCTACTCTCAAGACATACCTTTTATGGGTTTACAACAATAAAATGACTAAAAATCGTTATACCAAACAAGAGAGGCAAACCAAAATGAAAACAAGAAGAAAGAGGCTTATCAAATTCTCGAGCTTGTCTTCAAGAGCGAGAAAAGATGATTGTATTCAACAATCGATGTGTCTTGCAACGTGAGGAGGGGGGGGGGGTTTATATAAAAGAGAGGTGAAGATGAAAAAGGAAGAAATAAAATCGAAAATGGAGGTCTATAATGAAAATAAGCCATAAAGGGTCGAGCAGCCATCTCCAAACAGTTGGGTGGCAATCTGGTAGTTGGTCGACCATCAACCATGGTATGCTATTTAATGGTTGGCCAATCACTATCTCTTCGACCCCTTCCTTTTTTGCTATCCTTCATTGCAGTTCCTTCAGACCTTTTCTTCTTTGATCACACATAACTTCTTAAATTCAACTTTGATTTATGATCTGTAAATTTCCTTGAAAACTAGACATTCGTAGCTCCATAAGGGTATATGACACATCACAAGATTCCTTATGAATTAGTTTTTGTGATTTTTCAAAGTCATATGTTAGTTTTTGAGTCTCTTCACCGACTCCTTCTCACCCTTCTCTTCCTGACTCTTGAGGGCATTTCGATCCTTTTCTTTGCTCGACATTCATCTTTATTTTATCATCGAGCCTAAAAAATTCAATGTGTACACCATCATTATCTGGTTGTAGCCAAAAAAATCTATCTATAAAAGAGAACATCACACTAGTGGCAACATTGTCCACTAACACATGAATGTGAGGCGAAGGATTCCTTCGGTAAGGCCTTATTCAAGTCTCGATAATCAACACAAATTCGAACCCTTCCATCCTTCTTGGGCACTAGCACAATTTTGGTGAACCATTATGGATAGATCACCACATCAAGGAACTTGGCTTCAATCTACTTGGACAGTTCTTCCTTGATTTTCTAAGCCCATTTTGGTCTCAACCTCCTCAACTTCTGCTTGACTAGCTTCATGTGTGGATACGTCAGAATCATATGCTCAGCAATACTTTTATCGATTCTAGACATGTCATCGTTGGACCTGGCAAAGACTTTTTCATGTTTCTTTAATAATTTTTCAAATCTTTCTCTCTCTCTCTCTCTCTTCGAAAGTTGTATCAAGTGCAATGCATATGTTCATGGGCTTTTCAATTGCACTAAGATTATTGTCATGATTTTGGATGGTATTGATGTCAAACATGCTAGTGAAATGGAAATTATCATAAACAGTTCCATCAAGAAAAACATCACACAAGTAAGCAATTTGATTTTTCATTGCATTAAACTTGGAAACATAAATAGTGTCCTCTTCTTCAAACAGGTTAGGAACAAATACATCTCATGGCAAATGTCTTTATTTCCCTCTTCAATAAAGGCAGCAAGATCAATGGTTGGGTCTAGTGGCAGCTGCAAAATTTTCTCTTCTTTGGACTTCTTCTTCATGGTCATCTTTCTGGTGGATCCCTCTTATTGTTTAAGCTTGAATTTCTCCCTTTTTTTGGCTCCATTAGCCCGACTCAATCCATGTTTTCATTAAAAGAGTTTATTACTTCTTCCTCAGTCAAGCTTAAATCATATTAGTTGTTGGAGGAGGTACCTAATTGTAGCTAGGTAGTGGATTGCTTCTTATGTTAGGCTATTCGAGCTTCGAATCGAGAATCTGACCCTTATCAATCAAGTCTTGGATCTTATGGCAGAGATGAATGTAATCATAAGTCTTGTGACTGATCACTGGGTGGAATTCACAGTTCTCATGATGCCTTCAATTCTTTGGCAGTGGATTTGGAAGTTCTCTTGGTGGTAATGGCTGTAAGATCCCTTCAACTCTCAATCTTGTGAAGATTTTTGACAATGGTCTTCCCAAAAAACTAAATTTCCTTTGTTGGGCGACTGCTTTCACCTTAGCATGCTCCATGCTAGACCCACTAACTTGATGGTGCTACATCTGATTTCTTCTAGAGTAACTATTATTACTTCTCTTCAGCCTAGCCTCCAAATCTTCTATTTGGATGCCTGAATCATGTAGGTCTTCAAATGTTTTGATTGGGAAACCTGAAAGTCTATCACTGATGAAGGCATGGGCTCTATTGATCACCATACAGACCTAGTTCTTCTCCATGGGCCCCATGGTCATCCTAGTAGCTTCGTCCTCCAATAGACCAATTATTTTGAAAAGGTTTTTTGGGCTTTTGGTGCATCGTCTCTGAATCCCTCAAGTTTACCCCCAGTTGGTTATTATGGTGATATTGTTCCATGAACTGCTCGAATAGCTCCTCCCAATCTTCTCGAACTCTTCTAGAATGATCATGGTACCATACAAGTGCATCATCTTCTAAGGATAGCATGAAGTACTTTGAGATATACTATTTCAACAAAGGAGTGGTAGCCATGACAACAACATACTATCTCAAATTCATCTTCGGATTGCCCTCTCTATCGAACTTGGCGAAGTCTCGCATACGAAACTTTAGAGGCAAATCATTGTCCCTAATAAGCAAGATGTCATCTAGGTCTTCGACTGCTTTCAACCCCTTCTTCTTCAAGAGAGATTGGACCTTCTCCATGTATTTGCCCTACTGCCTGACTAATTCGACCTCATCCTGGTTGGCTAGGCCTTTCCCACTATCTCTACTTTGGCTAGTCTCACCCTTATCACCACCATTATCTTCGGGCAGAGATTAGCTCATACAATTAGACCCATTTTGTAGAGGATCAATGAGTTAGGCCATTTGCTATTGAAGTGCGATCATATCGACTCGCAATTAGACCATTTCTTAATTACTATTGTTGGGCACAACCATTTCAACGACTGATTCTTCTTGTCTTGTTAAACGACCACATTGTCTAACCCAAGCTATGATGGCTACAAAACAAATGTGTTAATGCCATGCATGCATGCATGTATGCATGATATGATGCATGCTCATGCAAGGGCGTAGACAAAGTTTTAGCCTTCCCACCTTACTTTTCCTACACACACGAGGTCGGGTCTCATTTCCTAGGATTTTTGGCCTCATTCCCAAGTCATCACCATGGAATGTGGGAATGCAAGATTCTCTCTCCGAATTCTAACATTCAAGTTGATGTTGGATTCTCCATGATTATCATAATTGTTAGCCCTAAGGCTATATGATAATTTTGATGATAACAATACACATTGATTAATTGAGATTTACTAATATGTTTATTTATGTGTAAGAGTAAGATCATTGAAATAATTGTAAAATCAAGAAGAGGCTTATTAAAATGAAGTGTTGAAGCTAAGGAGAAGACTACATGTTAAAGGCACCAAAGTTTAAGAACAAGGATTGACTCAAGGAATGTGACACATGAGCAATGTTCAATCAATTGGTCATATATATCTCCATAGAGGTCCAAATAACGTGATTCTTGAGCCTTTAGAAAGCTTACTCAATTTATAACACTTCATATGTTTTAAAGAAATTAAAATTTCAATTGCAAGGTTCTCCAAATCATCATGCAAGTTGAAAGACAAATGGAAGCAGCTGACATGAGCACCGAATACTCTTTTAGACATATCTTGAGCTAGAAATATCAAAATGACTTGATTCTTATGGCATTAGAAATATGACTTAATTAGGCACATTTCATATGTTTTTAATAAATTCAAATTTCAAACGGAAGGCTAACATAATTGACATGCAATTCGGTGGACTGACATAGAGAAGACAAATCAACTCATTTGAGCACCGAATGATGTTTTGTCCATATATTGAGTTAGAGAAATCCAAATGACTTGATTCTTATGGGATTGGAAATATGATTCAATGGATAATATTTCATATTCTTTGAAGAAATTCAAATTTCAAACAGAAGGCCGACATAATACACATGCAAGTCGGTGGACTGACACATGGAAGAAAAATCAAGTCACATAAGCACTGAATGGTGTTTTGGCCATATCTTGAGATACAGATATCCAAATGACTTGATTCTTGATGCGTTGGAAAGCTTATTCAATTGTGCAGATCTTTTCTTTTTTGTATATTTTCAAATTTCAAACGTAACATTGACAAAAATGGTAGACAAGATTACGGTTTTTATGATGGGCAGAAAATTTGGAGATGGTGTCTTCACTTGATTAAGTTCATCCCATTTGCCTATAAAAGGAGCCCTTCTCCCATGCATTCAAAAAGTGCAAGAGAAGCATCTATCAAGCAAAAAACAAGAGAAATATCAAGTCTAGAGAGCTTTTATATTCTTTATCTACTCTTTGAAGAGAGTTGTACTTTTGTTGTAAAAATTATCTTTGTTCTTGTATTGTGGTGAGAGTGAGATATTCTTGTAAAGGATAATAGTTATCCTTGAGAGAACTCTTGTTGTGTGTTATCAAGAGTTGAAGGAAGTTTCCTTGGTGAGGTTGTTCATCAAGAAGAACTCTTGGTGTGGTGTTATTAAGAGTTGAAGGAAGTTGCCTTGGTGAGGTTGTTCATCAAGAAGAACTCTTGGTGTGGTGTTATCAAGAGTGGAAGGAATTTGCCTTTGTGAGGTTGTTCATCAAGAAGAACTCTCGGTGTGGTGTTATCAAGGGTTAAAGAAAGTTGCCTTGGTGAGGTTGTTCATCAAGAAGAACTCATGGTGTGGTGTTATCAAGAGTTGGAAGAAAAAGTCTTGGTGAGGTTGCTCATCAAGCAAGTTGTAGAAATCTTTACAACTTAGTGGAAAGCTTAGCTCGTGGAGCTAGGAGCCCGTGGACGTAGACAAGATTTGCCGAACCACATACATCGAGTTTGCACTCTCTCTATCCCCATACTCTTTACATTTACTTGCACTTGTGATTGTTCATTATTATTATTCTCTTGATTACATATTTGATAACTTCTAATTTCATCTTCTTCACCTTCATTCTCCAAGAAAGAGTAAACTAATTTTGATCTTTCAAGAAAAGTTTTACAAATCCGTTTTGATAAATAAAAACCCAATTCACCCCTCTCTTGGGTTGCCACACCTGGGTCAACAATAATATGGCTTCTAAATGTCATGATAACTTTAACTCATGGCACATGCCCCCATTTTGTTCTTATAGGTGACTTGACATGTGGCAATTGTTTATGGTTCCAGAAGGTTTGAGGATGTTATTCTAATCATGTGAAATTTACATACATGGACATGGGTTTTAGATATTCATCCTATTGGAAATTTTTAGATTCATCTACATGGGCTTGACTCTCAAGGGTCCAATGTCTAGGCTCCTCTAAAAGAGAGATGCCCCCTTAGGCCTGTCTTTTTTATACCAATTTAATGGTTTGTGCTCAAAGGTGGTGACAACAACATGAGTCATCTAAGGGTCGAATAGGGCCAAAGACTTCTCATGCCAATGCCACACGACTAGTTTAGGTAGTTCATGCTCATTGTGTGCAAAGTGTAGTGATGCAATTACTCGAAATATTAACATGAGGTATTAGAATTTGGTATCCCAATCGGAATCAACTTCTCTTATCCCTAGTAGAGTCACTACCATGAATAGAGCTTTCACCCCACTAAAGCGTTTTTGACTACGACATTGTATCAAAGCCTCTTTCGAGACTTAAGGGAACACAAATGAACCATAAGCACGTCTACAGAAATGGAGTTGCCACCTAATTATTCAATTGGGAATAAATGGGTGGCAAGCTGATCCCTCACTTTAGAAGCTAAAATACCCTTATCCTATCACAGATGTGTTCGGCAAGTTATGTACAAGCTATTCGCCTCGCCCGGATCAAAATCCGACCTCTACTACGGCACACCAAAGAAGAATAACTTATGTTGTTATACAGTCTGCCAAAGTGATTAATTTTATGCACACATTATTCATTTTATCTGCATTAAAACATGTGTGGTATATTTTATCAACAACAGTTGTATATTCATCCAAAGAAAAAGGGATGAGAATAGAGTTATAATTCCTTTCAAACATGGGGGATAGGGGATAGGATTACATTGCTCTTCAACAATAAAGATAAACTACTTCTACCACCTCAATATATCACATTCATAGCATTCATTGCATTATCAACCCAATATAAAAATCCAAGTTGAAACTCGATAGATAATGAAGTCATCACCACTATATGTGAGTCTAATCAATGTCTATCAAGCCTCTTTGAGCTTTTTTTCATCATATACTCATTCATTCAAGCATTCACTCTAAGTAATAGTCTCTTACCATCAACATGAGCCCATCGTCACTTAATGGCATCACACAATCATAATTATTCAATTATACTTCTAAGCATGTGTAGTTATTTAAAATCAAATCAAGCAATCAATCAATTAAAATTCAATACAAACCATAATCTAGAATCATGCCATTTTTTCCTGGATTTGATAATTCTCATCGTGGTAATTCTACCTAGGCATGGCAATTCTAGCCTATTCATAGTAATCATAGTGAATCATGGCATTTCTAGCCTAAACATGATATTTCTAGCCTAGTATAATCTATCAATATCAAACATGGCTATTCTAGCCCAATTCAAGCACTCAAGGGTAAACATAGTAATTCTTACCTATTTTATGTTATTTCCTAGCATGCTTCAAAACAATCTTTAAGTTCAATTCCTAGCATGATTCTAAACATGTACTCCTAAGAATGAATCTAAGCGCTCACAAAGAAAATAAATTCCTAGCATGATTCTAAATAAAGAAGGGAAAGCGGACTTAACTTGACATGCTTATGCATACAAAGGTTAGAACAACTTATAATAACCCTAAACATGCTCCTAAGCATCAAAATAAATCCTAAATATGCTTAATTCTAAGCAAGAAAAATAGAAAAGAAAAAAAGGAGGGAGAAGAGAGGCCTACCCTCAAGATGTACCCTTTTTGGGCTTAGAGCAATAGAACGTCTAAAAAATATTGAACATGAAAAGACTCCTTAAATTCTCAAGTGTGTCTTCAATAGGGAGAATAGATGATTTTGATGAGTGTTGAAAAGTGAGGAGGAGCATAGTTGAAGGCTGAAATTGAGAAAGGAAGCAAAATTGAAAAAAGGAAGGCATTTAATGAAAATTTTCAAACATGCAATAAGAATAGCTGGCCGACTATGTGAAGACCGCTGATTAGCAGTGGGATAGCCAACCGGCTGTGGGTGGATTGCCGGCCAGTTATGGCCCACCAATCCCCCTTATTTTGCATCTTTTCAATGCAATCTTCCTTTGACCTTTGTCTATTCGATCACACATAACTTTTTGATTTCAACTCCGATTTGTGATCCATAAAACTCTATGAAAACTAGACATTCACAGCTTTATAACAATATATGATTCATCATCAAATTCTTCTTGAATTAATTTCTATGATTTTTTTAAGTCATATGTCAATTTTCAAGACTCTTGGTTGATTTCTTCTCACCTTTTATTCCTTTTGCTTTTAGGGGCTTTTTGATCATTTTTATTGCTCGATATTCACCTTCACTTCATCATCGAGCCTAAAAAATCCAATGTCTATAGGGGAACATTTCACATTTTAGTCATCGACTTCATACAAGGAGGAGATTTTAGAGGCATGCTTGTTGGGTTGACTGGCTTTGAGTCATTTCGAATACTCAAATCTGTTGGAACTATCCATGGTGCAGGTTGTAGCACATGACCATCAAGACTTACGTTGTGCGTGTGCCTTTGGTAGGTTTCATCAATAGTTCCTTCTCTTATGCTGCTAGACTACGTTAATGATATGGACTAGAGTAGACGATCATGGATTCAACAGTTGCATTCAAACCCTAGAGATTGTTTGCTCACTATTCAGAGCGTCTGAAGGATTCTTGCCCACACTAGATCATTGAGAGGAATCTATTTTATGGTCCTAACTTCGAGATAGATGATGGATACAAGGGTTAAATAACCTTTCAGGCTTCCATTTCTGATCTAATTATTTGAGCTAGACAATGCTGTGAGCGATACAACAAACATATTTGTTGTCTAGTGAAGAGACAGAGGCGACATTGACAATTTCACTGTTAGCTTAGATGTTAGATGCTTTCCTTTTGTATTTTGCAAAGCAATAAGTGATTTTAAAGGCATACTTGTTTCCAAATAATTTCATTTTATTAATAAAAGTTCAACTATTATTTGAACAATATGTGCGAAATGAGACAACTTCTATCATTAATTAGCCTTTTTTTTAATTAATTATTTTCACCTACACTATTTTTTTTTTTTTGGGTTTTATTCTCACTCTCACACATAGCATCTCTTTAACCTGTCGATGTTGATAGGCTCAATGAACTCACTCTTTTCCATGTCTGATGGGATAATGGCTCTATCAATTATGATCTTCGTCACAATGAATGGGCCTTCCCAATTAGGCTTGAACTTTGTTTTTGGATCAAACACCACTAGCCTAACTTGCTTAATCCCTTCTCTGAACTTTCTCATCCTTACTCTTCTTGTTAAAGGCTCAAGCGACTTGCTTTTGGTACAATTACATGTGGCATCTGGCCTTCATCCTCTTCTCATCAATCAAGGTCAATTGCTCACATCTATTTTGAATCCATTCCTTTTAAGGACTTTTTGCTTCCACCAAAACCATTGCTGACTTTATTTCTATCTCAATTGGTAGGCCCACTTCTGAATTATAAACCAGTAAGAATTGTGTCATACTCGTAGAACTTCTAGGCATGGTTCTATAACCCCATAGTACAAATAGCAGCTTTACGACCTAATTTTTGTATGTCTACACTATTTTGGCCAATATCTTATTGATGTTCTTATTAGCTACTTTTACAGCTCTGTTTGCTTACGATTGATATGGAGATGACTTATGGTGTTCAATCCCATACTTCTCAAATAGGGCCTAAGTCTCCACTTGGAAATGAACCCCATTGTTAGTCACGACATGATGTGGCACTCCAAATCTGCATATGATGTTCTTCTCGATGAACCTCCCCATCTGCTTTGCCCCCAATTTACTGTAGGACTTAGCTTCTATCCATTTGGTGAAGTAGTCAATCGCCACTACCATATATCGATGCCTATTAGAGGCTAATAGCCTTCTTTCACCTATGATGTCAATGCCCCATACAACGAAGGGCTAAGGTTCTATCATTCCTTGTAGCTCCAAAAGCTGTTGGTGAATCAAATTTCCATTGATTTGACAGTGATGACACTCTTCACAGACAGTACACAATTTGTCTCCATGGTTAGCCAATAGAAGCCTTGCCCCATTATCTTCTTTATGAGCATTAGCCCGTTCAGGTATGGCCCACACACACCACTATAGAATTCTTTCATATGCCTTCTAACTTCTTTCTCATCAATGCATCTTAGTTGCATCCTTTCTGGCATTCGTTTTTACATCAATACCTAATGACAAGTAAATTGTTAAGCCTACCTTCGTAACACAGCCATATCTTTCTCATTGGCCTCATTTGGCAAAATTCTATCCTCTAGATACTTTTTCAGATCATAGAATCATGACTCCTCATCTATTTCAACTTCGATTGTTTGGGAATCCATTTAACAAGGACCCATGCTTGTAATATTACTATTGGCCACACCAACAACTCTTGAGTACTCACCCAAATTGATGCCAAGGAAGCTAAGGCGTCTGCCATCTACTTCTCATTTCTAGGAAGATGGTTGAAGGCACATTGCTTGAACCTCCTAGTTAATGTTTTAGTGTGTACCAGATACAGCCTCCGCCTACCTTTCCTTAAATCTTAATCTTCATTGACTTGTGACATAACTATTTTCGAGTCTTCCAACACTTCTACTCCATCAATTTCCATCACAATTAGGATTCACATCCCAAAAGTACAGGCTTCATACTAAGCCCTGTTATTGGCGACTCTAAACTCTAGCTTCTTAACAAAGGGAATAACTTATTCAATTAGTAAAACTAGAATATCTCCTATTCTAGCACCATTTCTGTTGATAACTCCATTAAAGAACATCCTGCATCCCAACACCGACAATACCTCCAGATGTTCATCATCATGGACTAGATTCATTGCCATGTATTCAGTAACCTATTCATTTCATTACCTTCTTGGTAACATATTTAATGTCAAATTTTGAAAATTGGACTAGCCACCTTGCCCACCAATGATGGGGCTTGATAAAGACATTTCATCGGGCCCTCTTTTGACATAACCTAAATCTTATTAGACTGAAAATAGTGCCTCAACTTCTTCAAAAGCAATACCATGGCTAAGCATTTTTTTTTCCACATAATTGTATTTCATCTCATACAATAGCAACTTCTTGCTAAGATAGTAAATGGCATGTTCTACACCACTCTCATTTTCTTGTGCCATAATAGGATCAATGGCCTCCTTATCAAGAGTCAAGTAAATAGACTCTTGCCAGGCTTAGGCGGTATGAAAATAGGCGGATCCTATAAGTACCTTACATGATTAATGAAGATAAAGTTGGAATGTGTGCATAAAATGAACAATCGTAAGTGGACTATATAGCAACATGAGCTATTCTGATTTGGTATATGCGAGTGAAGAATCTGGGCGAGGCAAATGGCTTATACCTAACTTCTTAAACCTATCTTTGAAGGGATGAGCTAGTTTAGGCCTTGAAGCGAGGGACTGGATTGCCCCTATTCATTTTCGATCGAAGAATTGGGTGGCGACTCTATTTATCCATATGTGCCCATGGCTCATTTGTGTTCCCTTGATTCTCAAAAGAGGCTTTGACACATTATCATGGCCATAAACGCTCTAGCAGGATGAAAGCCTTATTTATACCATGTAAGGTATCTTTCCAACCTTCACACTTAAGGTAGCAAGTGCAATAGTTGAGGCAGCATGGATAGTGACTATCTTTCCATCCAATATGAATTTAATCTTTTGGTGCAAAGTGGAAGGAACTCGGCCAAGCAAATGGAACCATGCTCGGCCTAACAAAGTAGCAAATGTGACAAGCATGTCAAGGACCATGAAGTTAGTCACCACTTCGATTGGCCTAGTCTTCACCAAGGCCTTAAGTATCCTAATGACACTTCTCATCAAGTCTTCGTAAGCCCTGATCACCATTTCAAAAGGCTCAAGGTTGTCTTTCCCAACTCCAAACTTATGCAATAGCTTCATAGGCACAATATTAATGGCAGACCCATCATCTATCATAATGCAAGGAGAAATCTCCCTTCCAACCTCTGCCATGATGAACATGTTGACCCAGGTATGGCAACCCAAGAGGGGGGGTGAATTGGGTTTTTATCTATCAAAACGGATTTAGAAAACTTTTCTTGAAAATCAAAATTATTTAACTCTTTCTTTAAGAATAAAGGTGAAGAAGATGAAAATAGAATGCAATCAAGAGAATAGAAATGAAGAACAATCACAAGTGCAAGTTAATGTAAAGAGATAGGGATAGAGAGAGTGCAAACTCAATTTATGTGGTTCGGCAAACCTTGCCTACGTCCACGGGCTCCTAGCTCCACGAGCTAAGCTTTCCACTAAGTTGTAGAATCTTTACAACTTGCTTGATGAACAACCTCACCAAGACCTGTCTCTTATACACATCTAGATGTGTATAAGAGACAGCTTCAACCCTTGATAACACCACACCAAGAGTTCTTCTTGATGAACAACCTCACAAAGGCAACTTCCTTCAACTCTTGATAACACCACACCAAGAGTTCTTCTTGATGAACAACCTCACCAAGGCAACTTCCTTCAACTCTTGATAACACCACACCAAGAGGTCTTCTTGATGAATAACCTCACCAAGGCAACTTCCTTCAACCCTTGATAACACCACACCATGAGTTCTTCTTGATGAACAACCTCACCAAGGCAACTTTCCTCAACTCTTGATAACACCACACCAAGAGTTCTTCTTGATGAACAACCTCACTAAGGCAACTTTCTTCAACCCTTGATAACACTACACCAAGAGTTCTTCTTGATGAACAACCTCACCAAGGAAAGAGTTCTCTCAAGGATAACTTTTATCCGTTACAAGAAGATCTCACTCTCACCACAATACAAGAACAAAGTAAATTTTTACAACAAAAGTACAACTCTCTTCAAAGAGTAGATAAAGAATATAAAAGCTCTCTAAACTTGATATTTCTCTTTTTTTTTTTTTGCTTGATAGATGCTTCTCTTTTCTTGTTGAATGCATGGGAGAATGGCTCCTTTTATAGGCAAATGAGATGAACTTAATCAAGTGAAGACACCAACTCCAAATTTTCTGCCCACCATAAAAAACCGTAATCTTTTCTACCATTTTTGTCAATGTTCTGTTTGAAATTTGAAAATCTGCAAAACATAAAAGATCTGAACATTTGAATACAATTTCCAACGCATCAAGAATCAAGTCATTTGGATACCTGTAGCTCAAGATATGGCCAAAACACCATTCGGTGCTCATGTGACTTGATTTTTCTTTCTTGTGTCAGTCCACTAAATTGAATGATAATTCTGTCAGCCTTCCGTTTGAAATTTGAATTTCTTCAAAACATAAAAGATCTGAATATTTGAATAGGATTTCCAAAACATTTAGAATCAAAGCATTTGGATATCTCTATCTTAAGATATGGCCAAAACACCATTCGGTGCTCGTGTGAGTTGATTTTTCTTCTCTGTGTCAGTCCACCGAATTGCATGTCAATTATGTCAGCCTTCCATTTAAAATTTGAATTTCTTCAAAAAATATAAAATGTGCCTCATTAAGTCATCTTTCCAATGCCGCAAGAATCAAGTCATTTTGATTTTTCTAGCTCAAGATATGTCCAAAGGAGTATTTGGTGCTCATGTCAGCTACTTCCATTTGTCTTTCAATTTTCATGATGATTTGGACAACCTTGCACTTGAAATTTGAATTTCATTAAAACATATGAAATGTTATAAATTGAGTAAGCTTTCCAAAGGCTCAATAATCACGTCATTTGGATATTTGTAGAGATATATATGACCAATTGATTGAACAGTGCTCATATGTCACATTCCTTGAGTCAATCCTTGTTCTTAAGCTTTGGTGCCTTTAACATGTAGTCTTCTCCTTAGCTTCAACACTTCATGTTAATAAGCCTCTTCTTGATTTTAAAATTATTTCAATGATCTTACTCTTGCACATAAATAAATATGTTAGTAAATCTCAATTAATCAATGTGTATTGTTATCATCAAAATTATCATGTAGCCTTATGGCTAACAATCTCCCCCTTTTTGATGATGACAAACCATTGATTGCTTTAAAATATAATCTAAAATCAAGAATGAAATTAAAATCAACAATAAGCAAAAAGAATGGCACTTGTTATGAATATAAGCAATCCAACTATTTCTCCCCCTTTTGTTATCATCAAAAAGATGTAATCAAATTAATTACTCCCCCTAAATATATTCTCCCCCTTAACATATTCTACCATTCAAAGATTATCATATTAAAGCAAAATTAAGACATATCCAACATGCCTAATTCTCTTCTAATTATACAAAATCTATCTTGACTAAGGGGTTTAGTCATATTTGGGTCTAGGGACTAATTCTCAAACATGATTTCTCTCAAATCGGTTCAATTCTTCTTGCATAGCCAAAATCCAACTTTCCTCATTTTTGGCTTCTTTAAAAGATTTTGGTTCAAATTGAGAGACAAAAGCAAAATGATTACAAAATTTCTTAAAAGAATATCTAGTTTTCATACCTTGTGATGGTTCACCAATAATGAGATCTTTAGGGTGAGCTTTTGCATACCTCTATTCCTTTGGTAATTCTTAGGAAGAATCATTTTACTTCCTCAAGCTTTTCTTGTTGAAGTTGTAATTCATCTTGGCTCTTTTCATCAAGCCTTGATTCCTTGATTTGCCTTTCTACCTCAACAATATCATCATCTAAATTCTTTTAAGAAATAACATTAGTTTCATCAAATTCAACATGCATAAATTCTTCAATAGTAAGAGTCTTTTTGTTAAAAACTCTATATGCTTTACTATGGTTAGAGTAGCCAACAAAAATTCAAATATCGGCTTTTGCATCAAATTTTCCAAGGTTATCCTTGGTGTTTAAAATAAAACATTAACATCCAAAAACTTTAAAAAATCCAATGTTGGGTTTTCTTCCTTTCCAAAGTTCATAAGGAGTTTTCTTTATTAAAGCTCTAATATGGACTCTATTGATTATAAAGCATGCGGTATTAACGGCTTCGGCCCAAAAATATTTTGGCAAATTATTTTCAAGTAACATGTTCCTAGCCATTTCTTGAATAGTCCTATTTTTCCTTTCAACAACACCATTTTGTTGTGGAGTTCTAGGTGAGGAAAAATTATGCTCAAAACCATTTTCATCACAAAGATTTTCCAATGCAACATTGTCTACTTCACCACCATGATCACTCCTAATGGACACAATAGAATACCTTTTTTGATTTTGGACTCTTTTTGCAAATTTTGAAAAAGCTTGTATGGCCTCATTTTTAGTTTGCAAGAATAATACCCAAGTGAATCTTGAATAATCATCCACAATAACAAAAACATAATACTTTCCACCAAGGCTTTGAATTCTTGATGGTCCAAATAAATCCAAATGAAGTAATTGTAGAGGTTTATTTGTTGAAATAAATTTCTTTTGTTTAAAAGAAGTTCTCACTTGTTTTCCAAATACAAGCATCACAAATCTTATCCTCTTCAAATTTTATTTTTTGGAAGACCATCAACTAAATCATTTTTAGAAATTTTTGAAATTGTGTCCATGCTAGCATGACCTAACCTTCTATGCCATAACCAAGCATCATGATTAACAATGAAACAATTTTTCTACATGATCATTAACATCAATATCAATTGTATAAATATTAGCACATCTATTACCAAAAAATAATGTCTTATTGTTACTAACATCCTTAATCACACATCTATTAGGCTCAAAAGCAACAAAATCCCCTTTATCACACAATTGACTAATGCTAATCAAATCATGTTTTAAACCATTACCAAGCAAAATATATTCAATAATAAGTGAAGAAGGGTTACCAATATCACCATGTTCGATTACCCTTCCTTTTGCATTATCACCGAAGGTCACATATCCTCCTTTCTTCATGATTAATCTTGAAAATTTGGAGGCATCTCCGGTCATATGCCTTGAGCATCCACTATCTAAGTACCACTTGTGTTTGCCACTCCTTTGTCTCTACAATCAACATTCAAGGAGTACCTTTTTGGTACCCAAAAGTTCTTGGGTCCTTGGGGGTTAGTTATGATACTTTTTAGAACCCATATTTGTTTCAAATTAGGATTTCTCTTAATATAGCAAAAATGCACTTTGTGTCCTTTTCTTCCACAATAAGTACATGAATGATTAGGATTATTCCTAAAAGATGCATGAGCAAAATAATTTTTAAAATACTTTTGATTTTTATGAGTTTTATATCCTAAGCCTCTTTTATCAAAAACACACCTTTGGTTTTGTAACATAGAATTCAAATTTTTTGTGCTTTTTTGTAAAACTATCAATAATATTTCTTAAGTCATTATTTTCCTTTTTCAAAATAATATTTTCTTTCTCTAATTTATCAAAATCCTTTTGTTTTAAAATCTCATTTTCAGTTTTTAAAAAATGCATTTGACTTTCCAAACTTTCAAAATCTTTTTGCTTTAAATTTCATTTTCATTTTCTAAAGCTTCATTTATTTCCACCAACTCTTCTAATTGAGATAACATGATTTTTGACTTCTTTTTGAAAGCATTTATTTTTGAATTTTGCTTATCAACTTGCACATGTAAATTTTGGAATGCTTCAAGTAATTCATCATATGAAAGTTTAGGATCATAGGTTCGAATACTTACCTCATCTTCACTTAAAGCCATAAAGCACATGTTTGCCACTTTTCGCATCTTCTTTCTTCGGTGGAGCTAGCTTCACTATCATCCCAATTTGTGGCTTTCATTGCTTTGGATTTCTTGTTTTGACTCTTGAGGTAAGGACAATCCATCTTTACATGTCCCAGTTTCTTGCACTCATAGCAAATGACTTGATCATTTTTCTTATCTTGCTATGAGCTTTGCCCTTTGTACTCCCTTCTAGAATTCTTCTTGAATCCTTGGTTTCTTCTAATCATCCTTTTTAGCTTTCTTGTGATGAATGTAAGATCTTCATCATCTCCTTCATCGTCGGACTCATCATCTTCTTTTGTTAAAGATTTGAAAGCGATATTTTTCTTTTTCTTGAAATCTTCTTCATTCTCCTTCAAGGTGATTTCATGAGTCATGAGAGAACCCATAAGTTCTTCTAATGGTAGTTTGGTGAGGTCCTTTGCTTCTTGAATTGCCGTCACCTTTGGCTCCCACGATTTTGGTAGACACCTAAGAATCTTTCTCACCATTTCAACATTAGAATAAGATTTACCAAGAGATTTCAAACTAGTAATAATATCCGTAAATCTAGTAAACATTGCAGAAATTGATTCATCCGATTTCATCTTAAAAAGCTCATAACTATGAACTAGCATACTAATTTTGGATTCTTTAACTTGACTATTTCCTTCATGAGTTACTTCAAGTGTGTGCCATATTTCTTGTGCCGTAGAACAAGTAGATATTCTATTAAACTCATTTCCATCTAGAGCACAATACAACACATTCATAGCTTTAGCATTCAAATTCAATTTCTTTTTATCATCTTCACTAAACTCTTTAGGTTCTTTAAGCATGCATTCCCCATTTTCAATTTTGGTAAGAACAAAAGGTCCTTCCAAAACAATAGACCACAAATCATAATCAAAAGATTTCAAGAAAATACTCATTCTAGTTTTCCAATAAGAGTAATCACATCCATTAAAAAATGGAGGTCTAGAGATAGAAAGTCCCTCCACATATGAAGTTGAATTAAAAGTTGCCATAGCTCAAAATCGGTTAAGATTTAAAAAAAAATGAGCAACCTTGCTCTGATACCACTTGTTGACCCAGGTATGGCAACCCAAGAGGGGGGGGTGAATTGGGTTTTTATTTATCAAAACGGATTTAGAAAACTTTTCTTGAAAATCAAAATTATTTAACTCTTTCTTTAAGAATAAAGGTGAAGAAGATGAAAATAGAATGCAATCAAGAGAATAGAAATGAAGAACAATCACAAGTTCAAGTTAATGTAAAGAGATAGTGATCGAGAGAGTGCAAGCTCAATTTACGTGGTTCGGCAAACCTTGC
>SNVD02010554.1:0-45103 GCA_013180625.2 Boswellia sacra
ACAGGAGATGTGGTATTTATGGAGTGCAAAAAGGTATGCTAATAATGACATCCAAATAGGTAGCTCGATTGCTTGTTGAAAATTTGACAATTATGCATAGAAATTCAAAAAAAGATGATGAAATAAGACACCATAAGTCAAACAAAAGATACAGATTCAAAAATGACAGCTATAAGGCATTAAAATTCAAAAATGATGGCACGCATGCATATGTACAGGTAGTTGTGACTGTGGCTCACATCCTCCTCTGGTTTTACGTCCAGAAACGGCTTAAACACCTTCTATGAGTTGGGGATATGCTTCCCATCCAGTTTTCTTATAAACCGGCAAACAGGGTCGTTTTGAGTCAGATTCCCAAGACTATAGCGTTCCTGCTCATCTCGGAATTGTGTCCACAAGTTAAAATTTCACGCTGCACAAGTCCACAAGAATGCGTCTCAAGAGTCGTTCGGATATCATCCAAAGACTCCTTACTCAGTCCATTCTTGATGAACTATAGTTTATCCTCTCGATTGTTAGACAAATATCCCAAGGAGCGGCAACACTGGTTACAAGTCCATCTTGCACATCTGGGACAAACTTGTAAACTTTTCGCTCTTCGCTTTTTGGCATAAGAGCTTTTTCCCATACACTTACCACAACATCCCTTAGTCTTTCTGCACGAGCTTTATAAATTTTAAGCAAATCATTTTGAGGAAGAGAGGAAAAATGTTTGTGCAGATTTTGAGAGAATGGTATCCATGTGAAGAAAATGAGAGAGAAGAAAAGAAAATGGATGCAAGGTGAGCAACAGTTTTTAGGGAACTGAAAAACTGACTTTAAAAGTCACGGAGTACCGTATCCGCCACTTGACCGGAAAACAAAATAAAAACACACAACTAAAATAAACACACACAAAAGAAAAACAAACTAGAAATGATAGCAAAAATCAAGAACAAAAATAAAAATATGGCACCGATGGATGGAATTTGAACAATCGAAAAAGAAAAGCCAAAAGAGGAATCTCTTCGAAAGTATTTTACCACGGTCAAAAATATGCCATTGAGGTGGTACCTTTCTTTTACCTTTATTTGTAAGAATGGAAGAGATTACCACTAGTTGAATTTGTTTGTCCTTGAGGCATGCATTCTTTAGTGTGGATGTTTCTTCCTGCCTTTGTTCAAAACATGGCTCCCAACTCTTAATCTCTTTCACCTGTACAAAATCAAGCAATGAAAATTCTTTAGAAGCAATGGGCACTAGTTGCATATTTGCTTCAAATGAACTAGTTAACCCAATTTCTAAAGGACTTGAAAATTCTCATTTTGGATATAGTCTTCCACGTTAATCTTATTAGCTTCCTCACATTCATCATGCTTGAAAAATTCATTATTGTCAAAATTTTGGTTGTGTTCCTTTGCATGATGACATGAGGGCATAAATGAGGATTCGATCTCTTCCTTGTTAGGTGTAGGTTTATTAACCTCTTCCTTACCCTTTAAGATTGATTCATCATCTTTCTCATAAGGGTTAAGAATATGTTCTTTATCAACCTCACCATCATGAAGAGTACTTACCGAATCTTCGTCTAGATGTTGGCCCCTTGGATTACTCACATGTGGATTGATGGAGTTTGGCTCTAGTTGAGATGGAAACTCACCTTTCTCACGAGTATTAAGTGCAAATGCAAGTATTTCAAAAGCATCATTCAAGTTTGCCATAGTTTGAGTAACTTGACTATTAAAAGCCTCTTGCTTTGCAATGAATGAATCCAATGTTTCTTCAACATCCTTATAAGATGCATGATCATGAGATTTTTGAAAATTTTGATATGATTGAAAGGGAGGTTGGTAAGATTGTGCATGATTATCATTCCTCCAATCAAAATTCAAGTGATTTTTCCATCCAAAATTTTATTTGTAAGGATTAGGATTTGACCTTTGAAAAGTATCGAAAACATTGGTTTGTTCATGGAGACTTTTCTTAAAAGTAGGCACAATTGGGCAATCATCCGTAGGATGATCACTAGAATTACAAGTGTGACAGATAATTTCTTGCATAGACCACATTTCTAGATCCTCGACTTTTCTAGCTAGGGATGCAAATTTAGCATGATGATCATGATTCTCCCTAATGTTATAAATTCCTCTACTGGATGTTCTTGGTACCTCATAGGTGCCAACATTGTTCCAATTTTGAGCATTTTTCGCTAGTAAGTCTAGGTAATCCATAGCTTCATCAGGGTCTTTGTTTTCAAATTATCCATTACACATTAAATCTACCATGTGCCTAGCTTGATGTGTTAGACCTCCATAGAAAATTAAAACCAGTCTCCATGTTTCCAAACCATGGTGAGGACAAGTATTGAGCAATGCTTTATACCTATCCCAACATTGGTAAAAGGTCTCTCCTTATTTTTCAGTGAAATTGATGATTTGCCCTTTGAGAGAATTTGCTCTATAGGGAGGAAAGAATTTTTTAAGAAATTGTTGTTGCATTTCATCCCATGAGCTAATAGATCCTGACCTAAGATTTTGTAGCCATGTTTTAGCTTTATCTTTTAAAGAAAAAGGAAAAAGCTTTAATATAAAGATGTTTATGCTACAATTTAGGTCATTATAGGTATTGCAAAACGCTTTAAATTCTCTCAAGTGCAAAAATGGGTTTTCAACATCTAGGCCATGAAAGTGGGGTAAGAATTGAATGAAATCCGATTCATGGTCGAAATATTTTGCATCACGAGGGAAGATTATGCATGATTGTGCACAAGTTCTTCTAAGATTTACGGAGTCCATTAATATTCTTGGTTGGGTTTGAGCATGTTTTTCAAAGAAGACGAGTGGCACCTAACAATTCTACCAACTAATGCAAAAAGAAAGAAAAGATGAACATATGCAAGAAAGAGAAAAGAAAAGAGAAGAAAAGATGAACACACAACAAATAGAAAAAAATTAAGATCCAAAATGAGAAAAGAGAATACTTACAATTTTGCACGCCAATTTTTGCTTTCCCCGACAACGGCGCCAAAAACTTGACACATCCGAAAAAGGATTGTCTCCCAAGTATAGGAGTGTCGAAGTAATAAACCCGGTGAGTCCGGGGTCGATCCACGAGGAAGGGGATTTTAGCGCTACAAACTATAAGTAAGCAAATATGATGTGGATGATTCAAACGGATGGCAAGATAATATCAACAAATATAAGTAAAGAACAAGTTCATAAACAATAAATGATAATAACACAAGAGAAATTAACACAATAATAATGAAAGCTAAGGTTAGGGGATCCGCCCTTGATATTTCGAATAAGGATAAACAACCCATTTTAGTTATATGAATTATATTTGCTTTGTTACCAATATTTATACCACCTCTTATAATTGGGTTCAACTATCCAATGTGCCAATCTCCATATGTCTACAACAAATCAAGGTTCCTAACTAGATTCATATCGGTAAGGAAGAACCATACGACATCTAGAAAGGATCCAAGCATTTGATGTGCCAAGGATTGTCGACAATGGATCAAGACCTCCACTTTACGAGTGATGTCAAGATTGATTAGAGAAATAAATATAAATCATATAAAATAAACAACACAAGATTATGATTATTAGGCACATATTAAAGGGTTAGAGAATCCTTACTCTTATATCAAGGGTTTCACCCTTTCACCTTAGCAAGAGAGAAATTAGAAAGACATTATCAAAGAAAAAAAACAAATATTAAGAAAAAGGAAATTTATTAATAACATTAAAAGACAAGAGAGAAACACAATACAAGATCCCAGCAAAGGCCAAGATGCCCTCATGGGTCACAAGGCACCTATATTTATAGATACATTCAGGGGCAAACTTGTCAAATTACAAAGGAATAATTGTCAAATATTAGATGCACCAACTTTGACAATTGGGGTAATTAGGTGAACTGATTTTGACCACCAATTTTGACCTTGCATTATTGTGAATTTTAATCACATGTCTGCATAAAAATCATAGATATTTCTCTCAGCTTTCTAGAACATCTTGATTCATATGATTTGGATATGTTTTCTGAGAGATATGGTCAAAATACTAAGGCATGGTCAGGCTGGGCCGAATCTGCAGATGGGTTCACTTCAAGCCCATTTTTGGTCAACTAAGAGCCTGAATTTGATGATTCTTGTGAAATAGAATCTTGTAGATAATTTAATTAGCTTTCCAAAACATTAAAATTTACATCATTCGGATCTATAAATAGAGAGTTATGTCATTTTAACCAAACTTGTAACAAAACCAAAATTAAGAGGAAGTTAATTCCAAAGATGCAAAGACTACAAATATACTTAAGTTGAAGAATTTAATGATATTATTAATGCAATGTAATGAATTAAGCTCTTATTAAACATACATATTTAAGTGTTCATCAATCAGCACGCCGTCAGCCCATCAAGGCACATGTCGCGCTGCTGTTGGTACTATTTTTCTGCAGTTTCCTTTTTTTTTTTAATAGTTTTATCATTGTATGCCCATCATTCTTTAAATTATGTTCCAATATCTACTCATATATTCCCAAATTTTGAGATGCTAGCAGCAAACTCTTTTATTAACCACTATTGGCTAACATGTATTACCATTTTTGCTAAGATAGAATCAATTCTTCTTCCGGCATCACCTCGACAAAACAACACCGAGAAATGAAAAGTTCTCGAGAAATGAAAATAGTATTATTATTTTTGTTATAGTCATAACATAATTGGGTCTCAATTAAATCTAAGCCCACTATTAAAGCCCATTATTTGACCTATTATCTGGGTCCCACAATGACTCCTCCTAATGTCTATATAAACCCTCTGGATTTTTGCTCAAGGTATGCACACTTTTCTAAACTCTTTCTCTCTCTAAATTTCCTTTGCTTTTCAGAGCTTCTCTCTCTAAGAAATTCTCCTAAAAAAATTTTAGAGTTTCGAAAACTGACTTGAGCGTCGGAGGGTTTTTGCTGGCACTAACACCGGCACCCGTGACTATTTTTCTTTATTCTCAGGATTGGAACCGACGTACAATTTGAGATCCAGCCCGATTTCCGGCCATCCAGAAATCGTGCATTAACAGTTGGCGCCGTCTGTGGGGACGACAATCTAAGCCTCTTTAGTTGTTACTCCCATCCAAACATAATCAAACATATCATGAGTCGCTCATCCCAACACTCAACCTCCCTAGAGGTTGACGAAGAAATCGAGGTAGAAGCACCTCCCCAATGTCGAAGGGTAGTTGATACAGGGAGAGCTTTAGCAATATCCTCTAGGATGGGCCCTAACCCCAAACAACCCCGACTTCCACTTAGGAGACTGAGGAAAGGCAAGACGAGTCGATTGACAAATATGGAGCATACCATGCGGAATTTTGGTGAACAAATGAACCGTATGGTAACTATGTTCAACCAAGTTTTTGGACATAGTACTCAACAGGCTGCAAATACTACTGGTAATAACCCAAGGAATGCTATGGTAGTACCTAATGTCACGACGGATGTTGGTGGGCATACTGACTTGGTTGCCCAAACCACTGGATTACCTCTCCATCAGGTCATTCGACCAAATCTTTTCCATCCTATTGTTCAAGGAGGGGATGGTCGCCCAAAGATTCCCTCTCCTCCACACGTCATATCTGAACAACAATTGACAGCAATAGACCTTCGTCACTCTTTAAACAAAAAGTGCCATACAAGTGTTGAGCAAGGACTAAAAGAAAGTAATGTGGATCAGCCAGCCTAGTCTTATCATGGTCCTTACACTCCAAGGGGCAACTACTAGTCAAAAAGAAATCGCCCCAGCTCACCACCTAGAAGTAAGAATCATCGCCCAGATGTTGTTCCAATGGATGTCTCAGAACAGGAAACATCAGATAATCGTTATGCAAAATTCAAACGAGAAATGGATGAAAAAATTCATAAACTGGAGAAGTTGATTAAGCATTCAGGAGGAGAAGAGGATAGTCGTCCACAATGGGAGTCACCCTTTGCTGAAGATATCCTTAGGGAAAGATACCCGTACAGATTTCGGATGCCACAACTTGAGCTTTACCAAGGGACAACTGACCCCCGAGAGCATTTAGACTCTTTTGTCTCTCATATGGAGATACAAGGGGTCTCAGGGAGAATAATGTGTAGAACTTTCTCTCTTACCCTTGGAGGATCAGCTAAGCAATGGTATAAGAGGTTACCAGCCTCATCCATCTCCAACTTGGATAAGTTTGCTCGTAGTTTTCTCACACACTTTAGCAATATGAAAATAAGAAGTCGACCAGCACAAAGCCTTCTTTCAATCAAGCAGGGTCGTAATGAATCACTCCATGCATTTGTGGACAGGTACCAGCGGGAGGTTGCTCGAGTGGATCAATTTAATGATAATTATGCTATGCAAGGTTTGGTCCAAGGAATCAAAGGGGAGCTCCCTCTAGCATGGGAATTCTCTGTTAACCTCCCACGCATGTACCAAGAAGCATTGGCAAGGATCTCTAGCCATGCCGATGCAGAGGAAATTTATCAAGCAAATTACCTTGGGCAGACTCCGGTGATACCTAATTCCTCACGTACAGATAGACGACCATATGACAATCACAGAAGAGAACACCATGATAGAAATCGGAGGTCAACCTTGGATCGACGCTCCGCACGGGATACATTCAGAAATGATCGTCTCTTGTTGCAAGGGCCATCCACCCAACCCTGCCAAGAGCATCATGATCGACCTCAGGAGGAGCACCGTACTTTCACATTAGTTAACATGCCACAGCAAGATATCTTGAAAGAAATCAAAGATAAGGGACTACTGAAAGAACCTACCCCCTTACGGTCGAATCCAAGAGTAAGAGATAAGAGAAGGTTTTGTCATTTCCACCGGGCTCATGGTCATAACATTACAGATTGCTTTGAACTGAGGAAACAAATCGAGGGTCTTATCAAGGATGGCCAGCTACAAGAATACATTTATCGGCCCCCTGAACCATCCAGCAAGAATGATAAAGGGAAAGAACCATTAGAAGAAGTAGCCACAATTTTTGGGGGAGTAGTGGCTGGTCCGAGTGCCCAAGCCCGAAGGCACCTAGCTAGACAAGCAAGATATGACCTTCCTCGCTATGAAGTTAACTTGATAGCCTCTTCCACCAATGTTAGGGATCATGATGTTATCTCTTTTTCATCTCAAGATGCACAAGTATCCATCATCCTCATTGTGATGCTTTGGTCCTCACAGTAATAGTGGCCAATAAAAGGTTACGAAGAGTATTGGTTGACAACGGGAGCTCAACTGACATAATGTCAATGGATGCATTTGATTGATTGGGTCTTAACCGTAAAGATATGAGAGGCATCCAAACTTCTCTGATGGGATTTGCTGGAGGAAAGGTTATTCCCGAAGGAGTAATTTCGTTACCGGTGACCTTGGGAGAAGGCTCCCTACAGACAACCAAGATGGTGAACTTTCTCGTGGTAGATCATCCGGGTGTTTATAATGGCATTCTTGGACGGCCATCACTTTACGACTTCAAAGCAGTGATGGGTGTCTATCATCATATCTTGAAATTTCCAACACCTGCAGGGATAGGAGAAGTTAGAGGTGAACAACGAACCTCTCGAGAATGCTACAACATGGCTTTTAAAGAGAAGGCACATAAGCTTTTGATGATTCGAGGAGAACCTTCTGAGGGGATGGAAAGTTTGGATCCACGAGACCCTGTAAAAGAGGAGGCTGTAGTTCCAATGGAAGGAATGGATGACATCCCTATCTGTTTGAATAATTCAGAAAAGACAGTGAAGGTGGGTAAGAGTCTTCCTCTACCAATCAAAAATAAATTGATTGATTTTCTTCGAGAATACAGTGACGTTTTTGCATGGTCTCATGAAGACATGCCGGGCATAGACCCAAGTATAGCTGTCCACCACCTTAATGTCAACCCTCAAGCTCAACCCATTCGACAAAAGAGGAGGTACCAAGCCCCAGAGTGTTCAGAGGCGATTGTCTTAGAAGCGGAAAAGCTCTTGACAAGTGGAATCATTCGAGAGGTAAACTACCCTGAATGGCTCTCTAATGTCGTATTGGTGAAAAAAGCCAATAGGAAGTGGCGTGTATGCATCAACTTCAAAGATTTGAACAAGCACTGCCCAAAAGACAGTTTTCCATTGCCTAGGATAGATCAACTAGTTGATGCCACAGCTGGCCACCAATTGTTGAGCTTCATGGATGCTTATTCTGGTTATAACCAGATTCCAATGTATTTGAAGGATGAAGAAAAAACATCTTTCATCACTGATAAAGGGTTGTACTATTATCGAATGATGCCTTTTGGACTGAAAAATGCTGGAGCAACCTATCAACGGTTAGTAAACTCCATGTTTGCTTCTCTCCTAGGAAAGACAATGCAAGTTTATGTGGATGATATGCTCACCAAGAGTATGGATGCCAGATCCTATATAGATGACCTCCGAACAACTTTTGACATCCTCTGAAAACACAATATGAAGCTGAATACCACTAAATGTGCTTTTCGGGTATCCTCTGGAAAGTTCTTAGGATTTATTGTCACCCAAAGGGAAATAGAGGCCAATCTTGAGAAAATCCAAGCACTTATGCAGCTTGAGTCTCCCAAAACACCAAAAGATATACAAGTTCTCACTGGACGAGTTGCCGCCTTAAATCGCTTTATTTCTAGGGCGACCGACAAATGTCACCCTTTCTTTAAAGCTTTAAGGAAGTGCAAGCAGTTTGAATAGACAAATGAGTGTGAGAATGCTTTCCTACAGCTTAAGAAGTACTTAGGTTCTCCTCCTCTCCTCTCTAAACCAATTATGGGGGAACCGCTCTTTCTCTATCTAGCAGTCTCCGCATATGTAGTTAGTGTAGCTCTTATCCGTGAGGATCAGGGAATCCAGAGGCTAGTCTATTATGTGAGTAAGGCCTTGACAGATGTCGAAGGTTGATACCCTCCTATGGAGAAGCTAGCTCTCGCCTTAGTTGTTGCTGCACGAAAGCTTCGCCCATATTTTCAAGCACACACTGTTATGGTACCAACTGATCACCCTTTACGACAAGTCCTCTATCGTCCAGAGCTTTCTGGAAGACTCATCAAGTGGTCCATTGAGTTAGGAGAGTTTGACATACACTATATTGCAAGACCATCTATCAAAGGACAAGCAGTCGCTGACTTCATTGCAGAATTTTCAGGTAGTGGAGTTAAGGAAGATGAAGAAACCAGTGCAGGATCAAATGATCGACCAATGTCCATGGGAATAGATCCACAGAAGGCATGGGTCTTGTTCGTAGATGGGTCATCTAATAAGATTGGTAGTGGAGCTGGCTTGATTTTGTCAACTCTAGATGGAGTAGAAGTTGCTGTGGCCCTACGTTTTAATTTTAAAGCCACCAATAATGTCGTAGAGTATGAAGCTCTCCTTGGAGGACATAGGTTGGCAGTTGCCCTTGGAGTAGAAGAGATTTCCATCCATAGCGATTCCCAACTTGTGGTTAACCAAATCCGCAGAAACTATCAGGCAAAAGGCTCTACCATGATGGCTTACTTGGATAGAGTTAACTTCTTTCTTTGCAGTTTTAAAGGTTTCGACATCATAAGAGTCCCAAGGTTAGAGCAAGAATTGCCTCAAGGGTAGACCCCCTTCCACCAACCGCCTCTCATATGGTCATTCTAGAGTCTCCAAGTATATCAAAGTATGAACTTTCGTCAGAAATAACGATGACTATAAACGGTAGCCTATGCTGGATGGACCCTATCATTAAATTCTTAGAGACAGGAGAACTTCCGACTGACCGAAATGAGGCGATCAAGGTAAGGGGGAGAGCATCAAGGTACACTATGGTTAATGGTGTTCTTTACAAAAGAGGATTCAGCATTCCTCTTTTAAAATGTCTTCGCCCAGAAGAAGCTAATTATGTCCTTAGAGAAATCCATGAAGGAATATGTGGTAACCATTCTACTGGTCGATCTCTAGCTTATAAATGTATCAAGCAAGGATACTATTGGCCGACCATGAAAAATGATGCTAAGGCATTTTCAGCTAGGTGTGACAAGTGCCAAAAATGTGCCAATATCCCAAGGAGAGCTTCTGAGAACATGATGCCAATGATGGCCCCATGGCCGTTCACCCAATGGGGACTAGACCTTATTGGACCTCTTCCAATGGGTAAATGACAAGTTAAATATGTTATTGTTGTGATTGATTGCTTCACTAAGTGGGCAGAAGCTGAACCCCTTGCATCAATTACTGAAAAGAAGACCACAGACTTTGTAAAGAAGTCAATTGTCTATAGGTTTGGTATCCCTCACACCATCATTACAGACAATGGCAAGCAATTCGATAACTCAAACTTTAGGGACTTCCGTAAGGAGTTGAACATCTCTTTATGCTTTTCCTCTCCAGCTCATCCTCAAGCAAACGGTCAGGTGGAGGCTGTTAACAAAACTATTAAACACCTCCTTAAGACCAAATTAGATGTTAGGAAAGGTGCATGGCCAGAGGAGCTTCCACAAGTACTTTGGGCATACCGAACCACTACCCACACAGCAACAGGGGCAACCTCATACTCCTTAGCATTTGGCTCAGAAGCAGTCGTTCCTGTTGAGATTGGTCTTCCATCACCTCATAGTGAGGGATATAGTGAAGAGCTTAATCATAAAGCCCTTCAACTCAACTTGGATCTTCTTAAGGAGGAAAGAGATCTCACCAGGGTCAAAGTTGCTGCTTACCAAGAGAGGGTTGCTCAACATTTTAACTCTAAGGTTAAGCGCCGATCTTTCCGAGGGGGAGATCTTGTTTTGAGACAAGTACTACAAAATACTCGAGATCCCACTGATGGAGCATTGGGGCCCAACTGGGAGGGTCCTTATCGAGTCAAAGCGGTCATCCGACCAGGCACCTACAGACTTGTCACCATGGATGGGAGGTTGCTTCGTCATCCATGAAATGTTGAGCACTTAAAGAAGTATTATCCATAATGCCTTATATACGTAATAACTCCTTCTAGGGACTTATGCATGTGTAATAACTCCCATAGGGAGACCTATAAAGAGATTATCAATAAAGTATTCAATTTATTATATTACAAATCGTACGTCTTTAAAGCTTATTTATGATCAAGCTACAAGAAGATGAAAGGAGCAAAAGAGTTCAACACTAGAAAGAATTTTAAGAAGTTCTTATTATTTCAAAAGCGGTAGAAGAGTGCCACCCATATAGTCCAAGTAAGGACAAATCCTCACCTATGGCATTAAACTAAAAACAAAAACAATAAAAGATAAAGTCAAGGCTTAGAAAACCGCCTTAATATGATCATTCCCTACAAATAAGCATCTACCTAGTTGAAAGAACTTTAACTATCTCTAAGAAGTGGCCTCATCATCTCCTTCTTCATCTGAAGATGATGAGGTAGAGTCACCTTGCTTGGCCTCCCAGGCTGCTGTGTCCAATGTCGACTCATAATCCTCATCTTTGAGGATGAATGGGTGGAATTGCTCAGGATTAGAGTTTGCTGTCGGAATAGACTCTGCCACCAAGTTTACCTCTTCAGCCATGGGAGACTGATCAATCTCTAGGTAGCGATCATGGAACCATTTACACTCCCCGTTGACCCCATCAATATAAGAATGTTCCATAGCTTGCTGGTAAATATGACCCCTATGGAAGCGAGCAATTGCTTTATCAATCCTATTTTGCTCAGTAACAGTCCTCTCCCAAAGTTCTTGACTAAGATCATTTGCCTTTTTATGCTGGATAGCTACCTCCTTCTTAGCTTCGGACAAGTCTGTTTTCATTTTGTGCCTCTGTTCTTTCATCTCTGCCATCTTTCTCTCTGTTTCAGTTAAATTGTCAAGGCAGACTTGATGTTTTCCCTTCTAATCGGCAACCTCAAAAGTGAGATGATTGACCTCCTTTAGAAGGTTGGTGTTAGTGGACTCTCCTTGAGCTAAGGGTCCTGTCGCCTACAAAAAGAAAGACAAAGAGAGAAAAATAGATAAGGCATGTCTTTCAAAGGTATATAAAAAAAAAAGAAGAAAAAGTCTTAGTAAAACCCAACCTGAAGTATGATGCCAATCCCGACGGCGATCGCATCGAAATATGTAAGTTTTACACTCTCGAAAAAGATATTAGTAGGCATGAAACGTGCAACACTTTGAGACAATTCACGAAGGTAGTCTCCACATGTCGAGCCACTTTGAAAGCCCGTACTATCAAAGGTAAAATGCCTAGGTAACTGAGAGGTTGGACGCAACTTACTTCCAGTGGGCTTTAAGACTGCTACTTCATCCATAGGCTGAACAGAGATAGATTTATCAGGCACAAACTTTTGTATGGGAGTTTCCTTGTGATCACTAGCTTTCCTCTTTAAAGGTCCAAGAGTTGGAGGACTTCCACTCCGTTTCTTCTTGGAAGGACCAGGCCTATCATGTGCGAAGGGCTTAAGAGGCATCCTGGCTTCAAGTTGGACAAACTGCTTCTTGGTAGGATGTAAAGGAAATAGACCTGCACGAAAATAAAACTGATAAGAAAGCAAACACATGCTTAATGAAATAAGGTAAGATCAGGAAGTAATAATCAAGCTTACCTCCCGGGGGGATTGGAGGTGACAAGCCAAGGCGGATCAATTGCTCCCGATCAATGAGATTATTCACATTCTTTAAATCAATGGGTAGCTTGAGTACCTCTTGCAAGTCGTTTCTTTCTTTTTTGAGATAAAAGCAGGCGTTTGGTCCAAAGAGCTGCAAAAAAAAAAAAAGTCAATTGATCAGAGTTCTTATAATGAAAATAGATATGGTATCGTTATAATAGGGTACCACAAAAACCAAAACGCCTCCTAATCCTCAACTTCTCTCCCTTTGGACGGGCACCTTCTTGATATTTCCAACCGCCACCACACCAGAATTGTTTATATTTCCATTCTTTCACATGTGAGGGAATGCCAAAAAGGCGGTTAGGGTCATCCGTCTTCCCTCGTTGGGATATGTAATAGTAACCTGTCTTCTCTCTGTTCGGTGGGTGAATGGCAAAAATATACTTAACATGGTTGGTGGTAGGATCACTGAGACCTGCGCTTCTAAATAAACTTTGAAATGCTATCAGAAGTCTCCATCCGTTGGCCGACAATTAGGTAGAGGCAATGCCCATAGCATCGAGCATCCGTCGAATATAATTATCAAAAGGCACCCGGAGACCAGCTCTCAGTAATTCTAAGCTTAATCCAATGACACCTCATGGTGGCCTACTCCATCAATCACCTTTCCTTGGAAGAAATATGATAACTGAATCCGGGATAAGGAAATAGGCTCTATATATTTTTAATCGGTCACCCTGTAATTGATTATCAATATGGTCAGCCTCCCACCACTTTTCAACTTCAGGATCACTATCTGAGGTAGCAGAGGACGACCAGTCGCTCTCCCCCTCAACATCTACCACATTGTGATTAACAAAATTACGCGCTAGCTTACGATCTTGACCAAAAAAGTTCTGATAAAACTCATTAACTTCTCTACGGTTAGTTGGAGGATCCTTATTCCTTGTCGACTGGGTTTGATGACTTGGTTCCCCCCGTAGCACTGTCACAGTTTTAATTCTAGCAATCTGCACAGTTAAAGAGGAGTCGTTAGTCATCAAACCAAGTCTACTAAGGAAGGGAATAGATGAGAGAAAAGAAATGCTAAGGGACTATATTGAAAACTTTTTAAATAGCCCTTGAAACTTGAAAAATATTTTTCACCCTTGAAAATAAAAATGTCAAGTTGGTCATTGACCAAAAGTATATAGTTGGTCTTAAAAAAAAAATCAAAAATTTTTGGGAGATGTGCAAGTTTTAGGATTTTGCAAAATGACCCATGTTCATAGTTTTCAAAATTGACAGAATGCCCCCTGTGATAGTTTTCAAAACTTACAAAATACCCCATGTGCATAGTTTTCGAAACTTACAAAATGACACCTGTTCGAAGTTTTCAAAACTTACGGAATGACCCCTATTCATGGTTTTCAAATTTTGCAAAATAACCCCTCTTCATAAGTTTTCCAAAGTGGCAGAAAGACCCCTAAAAATGAAGTTTTTAAAACTTGCAGAAACACCCCTACAACTAAAAATGAAGTTTTCAAAACTTGCAGAAACACCCCTACAACTAAAAATGAAGTTTTTAAAACTAGCAGAAACACCCCTACAACTAAGAATCAAGTTTTCAAAATTTACAGAAAGGTCCCTACAATTACAAATGACGAAGAAAAGTCTCACGTAAACGGCTCCCCCTTCGCATGCAGCTCACCCATCGCGAGCTCGGCCTCCGCATGCAGTTCGCCCATCGCGAGCTCGCCTTTCACTTCCCTGCATGCTTGCCATTCGGCCTTCGCATGCTTGTTGCTCCCTCTTAGGACCTCACCTCTCGCACCTCGCCCTTGGAAGCTCACCTTTCCCCCTTGTAGGCTCGGCTCTCGCCCTTGGGAGCTCGTTCAAGCTCGGCCCTCGCCTTTGGGAGCTCGCCCCTCGCCCCTAGCGAGCTCGCCTCTCATCACTCTCCCGATAGCTTGACTTCTCACCTCCCTCACGAAGCGCTCACACTTTCGCACTCCCCTAGCTGAAGAAACACACATGCTGGCAGCCGGTCCAATTGCTTCTCACTTTTCTAATTTCCCTTAGGCTCCCAATCGTACCCAAGTGCAACTTCATTCACTCACGTCAAACATAATATACATGGTGATGGGTCACCTTCCTGCAAGTTTTTATATGATGAAAAATTTTTTCTCCAACAAGTGGTTTAGCCAGTAAGTCACCTTGCTCTCGCCTTAGTCTGAACTAAACTTTATTTGCCTTCGTTGTGTTTTTAAGTTAGCGTGTGTATTGTTTTTATGTTTGGCTTATTTCAGCCTTTATTCATGGATTCATGACACGCCTACTTATATAGTCAACATGAAGTAATGAATTTCCATTTGTTTAATGGAATCTTGCATGCTCACTATGCTTATAATCTGTCACGTTCTAGCACTCATATCCCATATTGTATCATGCAAACCAGTACTTCATGGAATATTAAATATTACAAGCTACATGCCATCATGCATGCTAGAGTGCTTCACGAAAGTCCTTACTAGCCCACTTTTGCATATATTTTATAATATAAAGCATGCTAATTAATTTTAACCATGCAAAACTAATAGTAACAGCCCTAATATTTCAAGTTTACTCGATGCATTCTAAGCGGCTGCGTGTTTCTACTACATAGGCTTTTGTTCATGTTTAAATCTTCCAAAAACAAAAAAAAAAAGCATAGAGTCAATGCAATGTAAAGTACAAACAAAAAAAAAAAAAGAGAATAAAGAAGTGCATATAAAGTACTAGTGGCGGCTGGAAAACTTTACTTGCTTTGGAAAATTTGCTTTGACTGGAAAACTTTATTTGCTTGGACTGGAGAGCTTTACTTGCTTGGATCGACTATACCGCTTGCCTCCAAGGTGATTCCTCCTATTTTTGAGCAAGCCCTACTCTCCAACACTCGTTATCCTATATATGGCGCCTATTTAGGGTTTAAGCCACACTAAGCATACATATATGATAAATTACATCTTCAGGCCTACCTCCTAATACATTTAAATTACGCTCCCTTGATAACTTAATCGCCCCTACGTTGACTAGTTAGTCGACTTGGGACTGGGGGGACTACTGTTATAGCCATAACATAATTGGGTCTCAATTAAATCTAAGCCTGCTATTAAAGCCCATTATTTGGCCTATTATCTGGATCCACAATGACTCCTCCTAATGTCTATATAAACCCTCTGGATTTTTGCTCAAGGTATGCACACTTTTCTAAACTCTTTCTCTCTCTAAATTTCCTTTACTTTTGAGAGCTTCTCTCTCTAGGAAATTCTCCTAAAAAAATTTCAGAGAGCCGAAAACTGACTTGAGCGTCGGAGGATTTTCGTCGGCACCCCTGACTATTTTTCTTTATTCTCAGGATTAGACCTGACGTACAATTCTAGATCCAGCCCGCTTTTCGGTCGTCCGGAAATCGTGCATCAACAATTTTTAATCATTACATTGTACTATATTATATAGTATTAAATTAATACAGTATCAAAAATATGATATAATATTTGCTATGTCATTGTATTGTATTATTTTTTATACCATATTTATCCTAATCGAGTTAAATAATATTAGTCTCTCAATTAAATGATCAATAAAACATTTATATAAGTATTTTAAGAAACAATGCAAAAATTATTTTTTAAAACAAACATTTCAGGTAATATTTTTAATTTAAATAAATTTTACTCTGGAAGATAATTACAAAATGCCATTAGTGAGGAGACAGTCATCGACTGATTATCAATGATTCACGTGGATTAGTGAACAAAGAGCGCATTTCAACACACCATCGGTACAATTGTGTCTAGATTTTGACGATCTATTCGATGATTAAGCAGTAGGCGAGGGAAAGTGAAAATATTTGATGAAAACACCGACGAATACGAACTCACTATTGTTGTTTCAATGATCGCAAAATAGGTTGATCATACTGATTGCATCGTGGATAAGATTGGCTAGTGTTAAGGCTGTTCGAGGTGGCAGTGCACTGTCACACACTCTGCCGATGCTGCAACGACTGTAGGCCATGGCGGCTGGTTTTTGGATTATGTTGGTGTTTGGAATTCTAAATTATTTACTTTCTTTATGCTATTTATGGAAACTAGTTGTAATAGATGATAATAATATTCTTAATTGTATAAAAAAGGAAGATGTACAATGCACAATTTACTACCACCTATTTTCTCTGTATACTTTAGTGCTGTATTTATGACATTAAATTATGCAGTGCATAATTTAACACAATGTAAAATAAATGCCAAACATATATATTGCAAAAAATAATACTATGCAAACGTTTAGTCCAAAATCTACGAAACATGTCCTTGGATCATGAATACCGGTCTCAAATGCCAAAACATTACACGTGGAGAAGTAGTTGTACACAATTACATGATGAACAAGCTAAATATAATACATCAAAGATAAAATATAAATCTAATCTACTGTGCCAAAGCACTTGTGTTGTAGACAAGAAGAGCACCTCCAGCAAGAAGGCCAGCGAGAGTGACTGCCCAGATGGCCAAGCCAGTTGTCCCTGCAATTAATTAATACATGTTCGAACAAATAAAATTGACTTCAAAGTGGTAACGCAAGAAGAATACAGTACAGGAACTGCATTTTTGCTGAGCTTTTTTTAAGTTTTACATGTAATTTATAACATAGCAGCCTTGAAAGTCAAAATTAAATTAAAATCTAGTTATACAGTCGAGAGTTACTTACCACCAACATAAACATCACCGCTTGGAGACCACTCGTCGGTGTTGTAGATGGGACTGAAATCATCACAAACAAATTAGAAATAATCTCAAATCAAATCTACTAATTGCAACTGCATTCACCAGATGATTGATTAATACTGAAAACTCTCTACCTGTATCCGTCCACATTAGCGCCATACTTGTCGACGAATTGGTACACACCCTTTCCCTGTAATCAATTTTCTAATATATTAGAAGATGAGTTTAACAATATATAGAAATCCCTCCATCTTTCTCCTTCCTCGTATTCAGAAGCTTAGTCGCTAGTAATGGCTCCAGGGAATTTGAACCTCGATTTCAGTAATATATCGAAACAACATCTTTTTACCATTCGATCACTAACCCAATAATATGCTACGTTGGTTTAACTCTAATAAATTCTTAAACGACTAAATTTGAGTCAACAATTATATTAATTAATACCTGCTCATTTTATTATATTGTATATACATACGACACCTCTATAGACTATAGCTATATATAGGTACCCTCAACCTCAAGATCACAAATTTATATATACCACAAAGTCAAATTAAAGCATCTCTTAGTTATTAATCTTTGAATTAATTAAACTAAATTGAAATCCCAAGCCCAGGATATATGGAAATCATTTGCAAAATTACTAACACAACCTTAGGCTTCCTGCCGGATGCATCAACGCCGTTCCTCAAGTCCATGCCCCCGCTGATTCCTACAAAATCATTCAGAATTCAACCATATTAATGAAAAAAGTTCATTGACTTATAAATATATTAAATGCGTTTAGAGTAGAGTAGAGACGAGACGACACTTACCATAGGGCTTATCGGTCTTGATCTTTTTGCCGCCGCTGGCCACAACCTTGAAGGAAGAGGAAGATCTCGCAAGAGAAGGAAGAGACTTCGCAGCTGATTTCTCAGCAGTGAAAGGGGCTGGTTTCAAGTTCAAGGAAGCCATCACTGAGGCAGCTGCCATTGCTAATTGTTGGAGAATCTCAACAACTAACTCTGTGTGGAGGAGTAGCCTTGTCTGGTCACAAAATCTCGGGTTGAGAAAAGATAATAATAATAATAGAGAGAGAAAGAGCAAAAGAAGATAGAGATTGTCATGTTGACACGTGGTAATGAATATGTGGTTTATATCTGGATATGATTTTACAAACATTATCAGAATCCAAGCTGTTTTAACCAGATTTGTTCTCATCCAATAATTATCGGCCACCACATCCTTAGTCTTATGTCCCACGTGGACTAGCCTAATTTTTGTTGCTCAAGCCCTGAATCTTCGCAGGCAGGCCATGCCGCATTTCAGTTACAACTTTAATTTCCTTGGCGAACGGTAAATAACATAATGGGAAATTTTTTAAGATTAACTATTTTATAAATGGGCCAAATTAATTTTGAAAATTTGCATGTTATAAGTGTCTTCGATTTTATCAGATGTCCGTTGTCAAATTATCAGATATTGTCAAAAAGTAAGTCTAACACTGTTAAATGCGTCATAATACTAACTATAAATTACACTAGTATTGTTATGGCCATAACAATATTGGGCTTCAATTATTTCTAATACAGTAAGCCCATTACTGAAGCCCAGTATTTGGACCCATTGTCTGAGTCCCACAATGGCCCACCCTGACTCCTATATAAACCCTCCGAATTATTGTTCAAGGTATGCACACTTTTCTGAACTTATTCTCTCTCTAAATTTCCTTTACCTTTTTAGAGCTTCTCTCTCTAGGAAATTCTCTCAGAAAATTCCGGAGTGCCGGAAACTGACTTGAGCGTCGGAGGGTCTTCGCCGGTACCCTTGACTGTTTTTCTTTGCTCGCAGGATTGGATCCGACGTACGACCCGAGCTCCGACCCGCTTCCCGGCCGTCCGGAAATCGTGCATCAATAGTTGGCGTCGTCTGTGGGAACGACAATTCAAGTCTCTTTAGTTGTTGCTCCCATCCAAACGTATTCAAACACATCATGAGTCACGAATCCCAACACTCAACCTCCCTAGAGGTTGACGAAGAAATCGAGGTTGAAGTGCCTCCCCGACGCTGAAGGGTAGTTGATACGGGGAGAGCTTTAGTGATATCCTCTGGGGTGGCGCCTGACCTCAGGCAACCCCGACTTCCACTTAGAAGACCAAGGAAGGGTAAGGCGAATCGATTAACTACCATGGAACATACCATGCGAAATTTCAGTGAACAAATGGATCGTATGGTGACTATGTTCAACCAGACATTTGGGCAAAGTGCTCAACAGGCTACAAACACTGCTGGGAATAACTCAATTAGTGCCATGGTAGTACCAAATGTCCAGACGGATGTCGGTGGGCGTCCTGATTTAGTCACCCAGACTACTAGATTGCCTCGCCATCAGGTCATTCAACTGAATCTTCCCGATCCTATTGTTCAAGGAGGGGATGGTCGTCCACAGATTCCCTCTCCCTTGCATATCATATCTGACCAACAGTTGGCAGCAGTAGACCTTCGACACTCTCTGAACAAGAAGCGCCATACAAGCGTTGAGCAGGTGCCAAGGGGAAGTAATGTTGATCAGCCCACCTATTCTTATCATGGTCCTTACGCTCCAGGGGGTAATTATCAGTTAAAAAGAAATCGCCCCAGCTCACCACCTAGAGTTAAGAATCATCGCCCAGATGTTGCCCTAATGGATGTCTCAGAGGAGGAGACGTCAGACAATCATTATGCGAAATTCAAGCGGGAAATGGATGAAAAAATCTATAAGCTGGAGAAGTTGATTAAGCGTTCGGGAGGAGAAGACGATGGTCGTCCACAATGGGAATCACCTTTTGCCGAAGATATTCTAAGGGAAAGATACCCATACGGATTCCGGATGCCGCAACTCGAGCTTTACCAAGGGACAACGGACCCCCGAGAACATTTAGACTCTTTTATCTCTCATATGGAGATAACAAGGGGTCTCAGGGAGAATCAAGTGCAGAACTTTTTCTCTTACCCTTAGAGGACCAGCTAAGCAATGGCATAGAAGGCTACCAGCTGCATCCATCTCTAGCTTTGATGAGCTTGCCCGTAGTTTCCTCACGCATTTTAGCAATATGAAAACAAGAAGTCGACCAGCGCAAAGCCTTCTTTCAGTCAAGCAGGGTCGTAATGAATCCCTCCGTGCATTTTTAGACAGATATCAGCGGGAGGTTGCCCGAGTGGATCTATTCCATGATGGTTACGCTATGCAAGGCTTGGTTCAGGGAATCAGAGGGGAGCTCCCTCTAGCATGGGAATTCTCTGTTAACCTCCCACGTACGTATCAAGAAGCATTAGTAAGGGTCTCTAGCCATGCTGATGTAGAGGAAATTTTTCAGGCAAATTACCCTGGGCAAACTCCCGTGGTACCTAATTCCTCACGTACAGATAGACGACCGTATGATAATCATAGAGGAGAATCTCATGATAGAAATTGAAGGTCAGTTCCGGATCGACACTCTGCGCGAGATACAGTCAGAAATGATCGTTTTCTGTTGCAAGGGCCATCACCCGACCCCGCCAAGAGCATCATGATCGACCTCAGGAGGAACACCATACATTCACGTTACTTAATATGCCATAGCAGGAAATCTTGAAGGAAATCAAAGATAAAGGTCTACTGAAAGAACCTACCCCTTTACGGTTGAATCCAAAAACAATAGACAAAAGAAAGTTTTATCATTTTCACCAGGCTCATGGTCATAACACTGCGGATTGCTTCGAACTGAGGAGACAAATCGAGGGTCTTATCAAGGATGGCCAGCTGCAAGAATATATTTATCAGCCCCCTGAACCATCCAACAAGAGTGATAAAAGGAAGGAACCACTAGAAGAAGTAGCCACAATTTTTGGGGGAGTAGTGGCTGGGTCAAGTTCCCAAGCCCGAAGGCACCTTGCTAGGCAAGCAAGATATGACCTCCCTCGCCACGAAGTCAACTTGGCAGCCTCTTCCACCAATGTAGGAGATCATGATGTTATCTCCTTTTCATCGCAAGATGCGCAGGGTATCCATCATCCACATTGTGATGCCTTGGTCCTCACAGTGATAGTGGCCAATAAAAGGCTACGAAGAGTGTTGATTGACAACGGAAGCTCGGCTGACATAATGTCGTTGGATGCATTTGATCGATTGGGTCTCAACCGTAGAGATATGAGAGGCATCCAAACTTCTCTGATGGGATTCGTTGGAGGAAAGGTTATTCCCGAAGGAGTAATCTCGTTACCTGTGACCTTGGGAGAAGGCTCCTTACAGGCAACTAGGATGGTGAATTTTCTCGTGGTAGATCATCCGGGAGTTTATAACGCCATCCTTGGTCGGTCATCACTTTACGACTTCAAAGCCGTGATGGCTGTTTATCATCATGTCCTGAAATTTCCAACACCCTCAGGGATAGGAGAAGTAAGAGGTGAACAACGAACTTCTCGGGAATGTTACAACATGGCTTTCAAAGAGAAGGCACATAAGCTATGGATGATTCGTGGAGAGCCTTCCGAAGGGATGGGAGGTTTGGATCCACGGGACCAAGAGAAAGGGGAGGCTGTAGCTCCAATAGAAGGGATGGATGACATCCCTGTTTGCTTAAATGATCCAGGGAAGACAGTGAAGGTGGGTGAGAATCTTCCTCCACCAATCAAGGATAGGTTGATTGGTTTTCTTCGAGAGTACAGCGACGTTTTTGCATGGTCTCACGAAGACATGCCTGGTATAGACCCGAATATAGCTGTCCACTGCCTTAATGTCAACCCCGGAGCTCAACCCGTTCGATAGAAGAGGAGGCACCAAGCCCCAGAGCGTTCAGAGGCGATTGCCTTAGAAGTGAGCAAACTCTTGACAAGTGGAATCATTCGGGAGGTAAACTACCCCGAATGGCTCTCTAATGTTGTGTTGGTGAAAAAAGCCAATGGGAAATGGCGTGTTTGCATCGACTTCAAAGACTTGAACAAGCATTGTCCAAAAGACAGTTTTCCACTGCCTAGGATTGATCAATTAGTTGATGCCACAGCTGGCCACCAACTGCTAAGCTTCATGGACGCTTATTCTAGTTATAACCAGATTCTGATGTATTCAAAGGATGAAGAAAAAACAGCCTTCATCACTGATAGAGGGTTATACTGTTACCGGATGATGCCGTTCGGATTGAAAAATGCTGGAGCAACTTACCAACGGTTGGTAAACTCCATGTTTGCTCCTCTCCTAGGAAAGACAATGGAAGTTTATGTGGATGATATGCTCACCAAAAGCATGGATGCTAGATCCCACGTAGACGACCTCCGAACAACTTTTGACATCCTCCGGAAGCATGATATGAAGTTGAATCCCACCAAATGTGCTTTTGGGGTATCCTCTGGGAAGTTCTTAGGATTCATTGTCACCCAAAGGGGGATAGAAACTAATCCTGAAAAAATCCAAGCACTTATGCGGCTGGAGTCTCCAAAAACTCTAAATGATATACAAGTCCTCACTGGACGACTGGCCGCCCTGAATCGCTTTATTTCTAGGGCGACTGACAAATGTCACCCTTTCTTCAAGGCATTAAGGAAGTGCAAGCAATTTGAATGGACAAATGAGTGTGAGAATGCTTTCCTACAGCTGAAGAAGTACATAGGTTCTCCTCCTCTCCTCTCCAAACCTATTTTGGGGAAACCACTCTTTCTGTATCTAGCAGTCTCTGCATGCGCAGTGAGTGCAGCTCTTGTCCGTGAAGATCAAGGAATTCAGAGGCCAGTCTATTATGTGAGTAAGGCCTTGACAGAAGTCGAAGGTAGATATCCTCCTACGGAGAAGCTGGCCCTCGCCTTAGTCATTGCGGCACGAAAGCTTCGCCCATATTTTCAAGCACATACTATCATGGTCCCAACTGATCACCCTTTGCGATAGATACTCTATCGTCCAGAGCTTTCTGGAAGACTTGTCAAGTGGTCCATTGAGTTGGGAGAGTTTGACGTACATTATGTTGCAAGGCCATCAATCAAAGGGCAGGCAATCACTGATTTCATTGCCGAATTCTCAAGTAGTATAGATGAGGAGGATGAAGAAACCAGTACCGGGTCACATGACCGACCAATGTCCATAGGAATCGATCCACAAAAGGCATGGATCTTGTTCGTAGATGGGTCATCTAACAAGATCGGTAGTGGAGCTGGCTTGATCTTGTCAACCCCAGATAGAGTAGAGGTAGCTGTGGCACTACGTTTCAATTTCAATGCCACGAATAATGTCACAGAGTATAAAGCTCTCCTTGGAGGACTTAGGCTGGCGGTTGCCTTGGGGGTAGGAGAGATCGTCATCCACAGTGATTCCCAACTTGTGGTTAACCAAATCCGTGGAGACTATCAGGCAAAAGGCTCTACCATGATAGCTTACTTGGGTAGGGTTAACTCCCTTCTGCGCGGTTTTAAAGGTTTTGACATCGTAAGAGTCCCAAGGGTGGAGAATTCCAAGGCTGACAGTTTAGCCAGAATTGCTTCAAGAATAGACCCCCTTCTACCAACCGCCTATCACATGGTCGTTCTAGAATCTCCAAGCATATCACAACATGAGCTTCCGCCAGTGAGGACAATGACCATAAATGGTAGACCTTGCTGGATGGACCCAATCATAAAGTTCTTAGAAACAGGGGAACTTCCAGCTAACCGCAATGAAGCAATCAAGTTATGAGGGAGAGCGTCAAGGTATACTATGGTCAATGGTGTTCTTTACAAAAGAGGGTTTAGCCTTCCTCTTTTAAAATGTCTTCGCCTAGAAGAAGCTGATTATGTTCTCCGAGAAATCCACGAGGGGATATGTGGTAACCATTCTGGTGGTCGATCTCTAGCCCATAAGTGTATCCGGCAAGGATACTATTAACCAACCATGAAGAATGATGCTAAGATATTCTCAACTAGGTGCCACAAATGCCAGAGATTTGCCAACATTCCAAGGAAAGCTCCTGATAACCTGACTCCAATGACAGCCCCATGGCCATTCGCCAATGGGGACTCAACCTAATTGGACCTCTTCCAATGGGTAAAGGTCAAGTTAAATATGCTGTTGTGGCAATTGACTACTTCACTAAGTGGGCAGAAGCTGAGCCCCTCGCATCGATTACTGAAAGGAAGACCACAGACTTCGTAAGGAAGTCAATTATCTATAGGTTTGGTATCCCTCACACCATCATTACGGACAATGGCAAACAATTCGACAACTCCAACTTCAAGAACTTCTGTAAGGAGCTGAACATCTCTTTGTGCTTTTCAGCCCCAGCTCATCCTCAAGCAAACGGTCAGGTGGAGGCTGTTAACAAAACTATTAAACACCTCCTCAATACTAAATTAGATGCTAGGAAAGGTGCATGGCCAGAAGAGCTTCCACAAGTGCTCTGGGCATACCGAACCACTGTCCATACAGCAACAGGAGCAACCCCATACTCCTTGGCGTTTGGCTCCGAGGCAGTCATACCTGTTGAAATTGGCCTTCCATCACCTCGCACTGAGGGATATGACGAAGAGCTTAATCATAGAAGCCTTCAACTCAACCTAGATCTTCTTGAGGAGGAAAGGGATCTCACTAGTGTCAAGGTTGCTGCTTACCAAGAGAGGGTTGCTCGATATTTCAACTCTAAGGTTAAGCACCGATCTTTCCAAGAGGGAGACTTAGTCTTGAGACAAGTATTGCAAAGTACCCGAGATCCCACTGATGGAGCACTGGGGCCCAACTGGGAGGGTCCATACCAAGTCAAGGCAGTCATCTGACCAGGCACCTACAGACTGGTCACCATGGATGGGAGGTCGCTCTGTCATCCATGGAATATTGAACACTTGAAGAAGTACAACCCATAATCTCTCTATATGTGCAATAACTGCTTCCAGGAGCTTATGCATGTGTAACAACTCCCATAGGGAGACCAATAAAGAGATTATCAATGAAGTATTCATTTTATTCAGAATTTTGGTGATTGTACATCCTTCAAACACATGTATGATCAAATTGCAATAAGATGGAAAGAGTAAAAGAATACAACACCAGAAAAAGAATTAAAGTCATTGGAGTTCTTATTATTTCAAAATTGGTTAAGGAGTGCCATACATATAGTCCAAGTAAGGACAACTCCTCACCTATAACATTGAACTGAAAGCAAAGACAATAAAAGGTAAAATCAATTCCAACTAACTCTAAGAAATGGCCTCATCATCTCCATCTTCATCTGAAGCCGATGAGGTAGAGTCGTCTTGCTTGGCCTCCCATGCTGCTGTGTCCAATGTCGACTCATAATCCTCATCTTTAAGGATGAGGTGGTGGAATTGCTCAGGATCCGAGTTCGCTGTCGGAATAGACTCTGCCACCAAGTTTAACTCTTCAGCTATGGGTGACTGATCAATCTCTGGGTAGCGGCCATGGAACCATCTACGTACCCCATTGACTCCATCAATGTAGGACCGTTCCATAGCTTGCTGATAGATACGACCCCTACGGAAGCGAGCTATTGCTCTGTCAATCCTACTTTGCTCAGCAACCGCCCTCTCCCGAAGCTCTTGGCCAAGATCATTGGCCCTCTTATGTTGGATAGCTGCCTCCTTCTTGGCTTCGGACAAGTCTGCCTTCATTCTGCCCATCTGCTCCGTCATTTCTGCCATCTTTCTTTCCATCTCGGTTAAGTTATCAAGGCAAACTAGATGTTTCGCCTTCCAGTCATCAACCTCAGAAGTGAGATGGTTAACTTCCTTGAGAAGGTTGGTGTTGGTAGACTCTCCTTGAGCTAAGGGTCCTATCGCCTACAGAAAGAAAGGCAAAGAGAGAAAAAAAGATAAGGCATGACCTTCAGAAGTATAAAAAAAAAAAGAAAGTGATGCGTTCGAAACTAGCAAGTATACTAGTCGCACAAGTAATAAAGTGATGAGTAAGATATCGTTCCCACGAGGATTGATTCTAATTGAATTTGTTATTTTCCAGCAAGCAATAAACTAAAAAGGGGGGGTTTTTGTTGAATGATTAACTAAATGAAATAAGAATGCAAGTAAAGAATAACAAAACAGAAAGTTAATTTGAATGAAAAATCAATGAGAGAAATCTGGTTAAGGGATCCTTCTCTACCACAAGATATGGATTTGCGAATTAATCGTAGAATTGTCATCCAATTACAGCATTGAAGTTATCAACCGTAGATAACAACAAGCTCTGTTATCCCAATCTTTCCTTACTTTGTTGTTAAATAAAACAAGCTCTTTATTTAATCTCTATCCATTAAACAACCTAGAACAAGCTCTCTAAATTTAATTCAATGGATGCATTACGATAAGAAAGATAGGTTGATCTAAGCAATAAACACACAAGCTCGGATTATTTAACTTAGGTTGTATTCTCCAATTGCAATCTCTGATCACAATTTTGCTACTAATGATTAGAAATTCAAGACAATTACGGATCAAGATTTCTAGTCTAGCAATAGACAATATCCAGATTATATTCAGTTGGCCACCCAAATACAATCCAGCAAGCAATCATAAGCATTAGACATGGGAAAATACAAGCAACTTCAATTAGAGAATTGGATAACAACTTCTTGCACAATCAACTTACAAAAACCATATCAGGGGCTTTGAAATCACCCTCAACCAATTCAGATTCAGTTACACATGTTTAAGAACGTGGTAAATACAATACAACATGGAGACATTCCAGAAAATGAAAGGGAAGGGAAAAACTTAGCAAATTTGATGTAATTCTCTTTGGATTGTAGTTCTTCCTCTTTCCAAGCTTCCTTTCTCCTTCAAGAACTCCAGGAGATGAAAGAATTCCAGAGCTACAGCCTCCACCACGTTCTCCCCTCTTCAAGTTATGAAAATAAAACCCTAAAATGTGTTTAAATACTCTGCTACAGTAACCTGCTACAGTGTCCCCTATTATACATGCTACAGTGATTTGTGGAATTACATTTCTATACTTCTCACACTGTTTTGATTACAACTTTTGGTACACTGAATGGATTTATAAACCGTAAATTTCTCCAGAAAATAGACTTCGAGAGCTTTCCAACGGTATATAATATGTCATCGGGTTCATTGTATATCAATACAATTAAATCCGAGAAGATCACTGACTAGCAGAGGTGAAAATGAAGGGTTTTACTCCATTTTTGTGCAAGTTGCTCCAAAACTCCTACAAACATCAAAACCACACAAAAACATAAAAATACCAAGGAATATAGCAAAGAAACATGGACGAATTGATATGAAAATGATATATAAATAGACACTTATCAAATTCCCCCACACTTAGACTTTGCTAGTCCTCGAGCAACTACGACAATATGAAATAAAACTAAACCGAAACAGAATCAACAAAAAATTAAAACACACAAATGCTTCATCTTGCAAATAGGCCTCAAAGATTGTACTTAATTATAACCCAAGGAAAACTTCAAAATAATGCACTTGATCAAGAATTTTATCTTAAAGATTAGTTTCGCTTTACTTCAATTCCTCAAGTGTGTGTGTGTAGAGCCATTCTCACCTAATCACTTGTAACCCGGATGAGTTTATGCATAAAAATGAATCATATTTAATATTGAAGATGTGTGTATAAATGAACTCCATAGGCCTGCTTTTCAAGTCACTCTCCACTAATGTAGACATGCACAACACCAAGGATCAAGTAGGACTTTATTAAGCTTGTAACGTTTGGCTTGGGTGAAGGTATGATAAAGGATAATAATTTGGCTCAAATCACCCACAAACACATAAATCATTCAAGACTATGTAGAGCTCAACCCTATAACACAACTTCATTTCAATTCACCAGGTTACTCCCCCAAACTTATTTAGAACACTCAATCTTTTTTTTTTTTTTTGCAGAAAACAAAAGAAAACTACACCCCCACACTTTGTTGTTTCATTCTTTTTAAGAACACTTAAGGGTATAGATCTCTTATTCTTCTTCTTTTGTTCTTTTTTTTCTTTTTTTTCTTTTTTTTATTACACTTCCCCTCCCCCACACTTAAACAACACATTGTCCTCAATGTGTAAGTACGTGGACGATAAGTACAGATTGGTTTTTTTTTCTGTTTTTCTTTTTTTTTTAAAACACAATAGAACTCACTTGTATTGCTCATGACACATCCCAACCTCCTCTAACTTCCCAAAACCAGAACATAGCTCAAAATTTAATTGTGAATGATCTACATGCTCATAGGTAAGGGATAAACTGTTTGGAATAAATTCATTTGAGGTTAGGAAATCTTTTAGTGAGTTAACAAAGAAAAAGGCTTACAAAGGCTCAAAGGGGTAACTAGGGATCAATTTCAGTCAAGGTTGGCTATTAAGGCTCAAACGGTCCAAAGATGGCCTAAATCATTTCCCCAATGTTGCACAGTCTAGGATTTCATCTCGAGTGACCATCAAACAAGTTCTAGAATTCATTGAAATCTGAAGAAACATTTAAATTACATAAACTTTCTCTAAGTGAACAAATAACTCAGTGATAATAGCTCAGTGCTCAATGTTGCACAAGGAATCAAAGGCAAAGCGAAAACCAATAAACATTTCAAGCACACAGATCCATGCATCATTTATCATTTTCCAAGAGTTATTCTTAATTCAATCATTATCTTATCATCGACCCACAAAATGCAAGAAAAGAGGTACGTGGCGTTGTTACACCTGAGTCAAGATTGTATATTTCAACAATCCTTAGGACCAGTAGCCCGCAGACTTAAGGTTTCCAGCCTATATACCTTTATTATGAAAGAACAAAACAAGAAACAAGACACTTCAAACAACATGAAATAAACAAACTACAGATTTATTTAGAGAGAATGCGTTTCAAGGGTTAAAGAAACCCCATATTCTGCCATTCTCAGGTTTTTCCACAATTTTTTTTTGAATCGAAACTGATAAAGACAAAAACACATAACAACTCTAAATTACATAAAACTAAACTTACTCATAAAATAACAAAGTCCAACAAATCAGCAAACAAAACAAGTCAGTTAGAATGGGTCTAAAAAGTTTAGAAGTTAGCCTCCTTATTCAGCCATTATGGATTAAAGAGATCCAGAATGCGTTTCAAGAGGACTTAAACTTTTTAAGCCACCACTCTCAAAACCAAGATTAGAAAATATTACCTGGGATGAAAGAAACAACAGATGGAGCGTTAAATCCAGTCCACACCTTTTATTGCCTTCTCCAAACCAATCTATCCGAGCCGTTGTTGGATCAGGCGAATAGACGAATTCTTGTAGTTTGTCAATTAACTCCCTTACAGTTGAAGCTGTAACCAGGATTTGCCTCGCCGACGGTGAGATGAAATTTTTTTTCTACAGCTTGATCAAGAAAAGACAACAAACCATCAAAAAAATTATTGACATTTAACAAACCAATGGGTTTCCGATGGATGTTTAGCTGTGCCCAAGAGGTGATTTGAAATATCTCCTCTAATGTACCATAACCACCGGGCAAAGCTATAAATGCATCGGACTTAACAACCATATGTGCAATACGCTCATGCATGCTAGAGACTTGTAACTCTTCCCCGATTGTGTTGCCTACGATATCTCGTACAGCTAATGGTTTAGGGATAATGCCGAGAACTTTGCTCCCTCCTAGGGATGCAGCTGTCGACACACACCCCATTAACCCAAGACTACCCCCTCCATAAATCAAATGAATACCCCTCGCAGCTAATGTCCTACCAAGATCAAGAGCTGCTGTTGTAAACTCTCAATCTTTACCAAATTGCGATCCACAAAATACGCATATATTTTGGAATCGCCGAATTGGTGTTTTCTCCATTTCTACAAGTGCTCTAACCTTGTGTAAGACAATGATGCACATTAGGTAATATGCTTTTCAAATGTAAGACAGGTTATAATAATGACATTTGAAAATATGGAGAATGGATATATACACACGTAAAACTCTCAAATTTGACACATGGGGATATAATTTCGGTGGGGGTTGCTCGATGCAGATTTATCGCCCCAAGATTTGAAAAAATGAGATATGCTTTCGGCGAGGTTTGACAAAACCTACACACTTGTCTCCCACGTGAAGCATGGAAAATGGAGATACACTTTCGGTGGGGGTTGACAAAACCCCCACACTTGTCTCCCACGTGTACTTATGCCATAGGGTAGTCATATGGTTTGTCAAAAAGAAAACTTGAAATTAAAACAAACAAAATCAACAAACAACAACAACACAAAAACAACATTGATAATCAGATCAAACGAAACAAGAAAAAAATAAAATTCGACAATAACAACACACATTCAAATATACAAGTAGTTGTGATTGTGGCTCACATCTTCCTCTGGTTTTACGTCCAGTAACGGCTGAAACGCCTTCTATGAGTCGGGGATTTGCTTCCCATCCAGTTTTCTTATAAACTGGCAAACAGGTCGTTTTTAGTCAGATTCCCTAGACTATAACACTGCAATTCATCATGAAATTGTGTCCATAGATTAAGCATTTCACGCTGAACAAGTCCACAACAATGTGACTCAAGAGTTAATAAAACATTATCCAGCGACTCATTACTCAAGCCATTCTTAATAAATGACAGTTTATCTTCTCTATTTCTGGACACAAAACCTAATGAACGACAAGTCTGGTTACAATTCCATCTAGCACATTTAGGAGCATTAATGCCCAAAGTCTAGTCATCTGTACTTTATAAATTTTAAACACAGCATTTTGAGGAAGTGAAGGGAAATATTTACGAAGGTTTGACAGAAAGATATCGGCATCCATTGAAGAGAAGAAAAGGAAAGATATTACCAGTAATTCATTCGAGTCTATTCTTCTCCAAGATATGCACGCTTCAAACCTTCAAGCAATGGCTTCAATTCTTGTTTCGGTGTTTCCTCAATCTATTGCACAAATGAGCACAAAGTACAAAATAACCAAATTAAACAAAAGAAACGAAAAGAAAAGAGCAGAAAAGAAACTAAAGACACATAAAAGAGATAACAACACAATAACAAACAAAAGTCAAAAACAAGTAAAAACAAATAAAAACAAATAAGACAGATGTCAAAGAGAGATAAAACCTGATCAATTTGATGGCCTACGAATGGAATCTCCTCGAGACACAAAAATTGATCATTACTACCTTATTTTATTTTTCTTTTATTTTTTATTTATTTTTCAAAAACATTGGGTTGCCTCCCAATAAGCGCTTGGTTTAACGTCCTCAGCCCGACGTTGGTTCCATCATGGGAGGATCCAATCTCCGCTGTGCTTCTCTAGTGGGCTTGGATCCTTTTTCCAACAAGAATTGGTGCATGCATATGGCTGGGCCTTGGATGTTAGCAATCGTCCACCCAATAGCTATTTTGTGATCTGTAAGTATTCGGACGAGTTTCTCTTCTTGTATTCGTGCAAAGCCCATTTCCATTGTAACTGGCAAAGTATCATTCTCACCCAAGAATCCATGATTCAAATGATCTGGCAATGACTTAAGCTCCAAAGTATTGGCTTTCATCATAGAAGGAAGAAGTTTCTCATTAGATAAAGTAAATTGAATGTACGAAACATCATACCTATTTGTGGTTATTGCTATGGTCTCATCTAAGCTTGCCACAGCTTCCTCCATTTCTTTGGACACTTGTATCAAAATTCCTAACTCATTGGAATTTTCTGTCCCTATATGCTCACTAATAGCTACATCCAATCCATTCTTGCGAGTTAACTCAAAATATTGTTGTGGCAAAGAATCAACAACGTCAACTGCAAAAACAGAATGTAAGTCACTAGAGTACCTCATTGCCTCAAAAATATTGAAACATATCACCTTGCCATCAAACTCTATGATGAGAGTGCCATCATGAACATCAATTTTGGTTCTAACAGTTTTCGAGAATGGTCTCTCTAAAAGAATCGGAGTTAGATTAGGAGATGTCTCATCCTCTATATCAAGGACATAGAAGTTTGTTGGGAAAACCAATTGATTCACCTGCATAAGCACATCTTCCACAACTCTTTTGGGATATGCATTAAAATGATCAGCAAGTTGAATGGTAATACCAGTTTTCACAAAAGGTCCAAGATTTAAGGAAGCATAAATAGAATATGGCATGACATTAATAAATGCTTCTAAATCTAGCATAGCTCTTTCAAACTTGGTTTTACCAATGGTGCATAGTATGGTGAACGTACCTAGATCTTTGCATTTCGGAGGAATTTTTCTTTGTAGAACAGCTGAAACATTTTCTCCCACACTTACCTCCTCATTTCCTTTCAACTTTCTTTTGTTGGTGCATAACTCCTTGAGACATTTTGCATAGCGAGGTACTTGCTCGATAGAATCCAGAAGTGATACATTTACCTCGATTTTGCAAAAAGTTTCCAGGATTTTCTGTTCTTGTTCCTCCTTCTTCGATTTTGCAAATCTACTAGGAAAAAGTGGAGGAGTAACATATGAAGGAATGGGAGTTATAGGATTTACCTGAGAAGTCAATGTTTTGTTCATGGTGGATGTGATGTCATCTCCTTCATCAGTTTGTGATTTCTTTGCCAGGTTTTGGATACTTGCCCCAGTTTCCATTTGCTCTCCACTTTGAATTTGCTCTCCACTTCGCAAAGTTATCGCATAAGCATTCTCTCTTGGATTGATCATCGTCTGAAAAGATAATTTTTTTGAGCATTGGCCCTCAAATTTGCTCATGCTAGTAGCCAATTGTCCCATTTGATTTGCCAGGTTTTGGATACTTGCCCCAGTTTCCTGCTGGAATTGCATTGTGTTAGTGGCAAGTGCATTAACAATATCCTGGAGAGACATACCTGAGCTTTGTGAAGCTGGTTGTGATGCTGGATGTGGCATTGGTGGTGGTTGCATTTGAAATGGTTGCTGCACTCTAGGTTGACTGAAACCTTGTGGCCTATTTGGTATGCCATTTGGGGCGATTGGTTGATGATTCTAGTAACTGAAATTAGGGTGATCTTCCCATCTGGCATTGTAAGTGTTAGAGAAGGGATCACACCATTGCCTTGTTTCTCCTGGAAATCCACCCATGGCATAGCTTGTTCCATATATGCTTCTTGTAAAGTTGGATACGTGTCGATTGGATGCTCCATGGTAGAATATACCTCACATGCATAAGATTTCTGCATATCTCCTACAGCCATGTTTTCCACAAGAGAAGTTAGCTCAAAAAGTTGTTGGTCAATGTTCTGAGTGCTTACCTCATTTACACTCCAATGTAATTGTGGCTCAAATCGGCTACTGAATTGTTGAAAGTTTACTGCCATGTCTCTTAAACACAAACAATCAGAGAAGAAAAACAAAAAAATACGAATCAACAATGAAAACAAAATAACAAATCAATTAGAAAATCAATCCCCGGCAACGGCGCCAAAAACTTGATGCGTTCGAAACTAGCAAGTATACTAGTCGCATAAGTAATAAAGTGATAAGTAAGATATCGTTCCCACGAGGATTGATTCTAACTGAATTTGTTATTTTCCAACCACAATTAACTAAATGGGGGGGTTTTGTTGAATGATTAACTAAATGAAATAAGAATGCAAATTAAGAATAACAAAACAGAAGTTAATTTGAATGAAAGATCAATGAGAGACACTTGGTTAAGGGATCCTTCTCTACCACAAGATATGGATTTGCGAATTAATCATAGAATTGTCATCCAATTACACCATTGAAATTATCAACCGTAGATAACAACAAGCTCTGTTATCCCAATCTTCCTTACTTTGTTGTTAAATAAAACAGGCTCTTTATTTAATCTCTATCCATTAAACAACCTAGAACAAGCTCTCTATATTTAATTCAATGGATCCATTACGATAAGAAAGATAGGTTGATCTAAGCAATAAACACACAAGTTCGGATTATTTAACTTAGGTTGTATTCTCCAATTGCAATCTCTGATCACAATTTCGCTACTAAGGATTAGAAATTCAAGACAATTACGGATCAACATTTCTAGTCTAGCAATAGACAACAACCAGATTATATTCAGTTGGCCATTCGAAATACAATCCAGCAAGCAATCATAAGCATTAGATATAGGAAAATACAAGCAACTTCAATTAGAGAATTTGATAACAACTTCTTGCACAATCAACTTACAAAAACCATATCAGGGGCTTTGAAATCACCCTCAACCAATTCAGATTCAGTTACACATGTTTAAGAACGTGGTAAATACAATACAACAAGGAGACATTCCAGAAAATGAAAGGGAAGGAAAAAACTTAGCAAATTTGATGTAATTCTCTTTGGATTGTAGTTCTTCCTCTTCCAATCTTCCTTTCTCCTTCAAGAACTCCAAGAGATGAAAGAATTCCAGAGCTGCAGCCTCCACCACGTTCTCCCCTCTTCAAGTTATCAAAATAAAACCCAAAAATGTGTTTAAATACTCTGCTACAGTAACATGCTATAGTGTCCCGTATTATACATGCTACAGTGATTTGTGGAATTACATTTCTATACTTCTCACACTGTTTTGATTACAACTTTTGGTACACTGAAGGGATTTATAAACCGTAAATTTCTCCTGAAAATAGACTTCGAGAGCTTTCCAACGGTATATAATATGTCATCGGGTTCATTGTATATCAATACAATTAAATCCGAGAAGATGGTTGACTAGCAGAGGTGAAAATGAAGGGTTTTACTCCATTTTTGTGCAAGTTTCTCCAAAACTCCTACAAATATCAAAACCACACAGAAACATAAAAATACCAAGGAATATAGCAAAGAAACATGGACGAATTGATATGAAAATGATATATAGATAGACACTTATCTTAAAGGGTTTCAGTAAAACCTGACCTGAAGTATGATGCCCATCCCGACAGCGATCGCATCAAAGTATGTGAGTTTCACATTTTCTGGAAAGACATTAGTAGGCATGAGACGTGTAGCACTTTGAGACAATTCCCGAAGGTAGTCTCCACATGTTGAGCCACTCTGAAAGCCCGTACTGTCAAAGGTAAAACGCTTGGGTTGTTGAGAGGCTAAGGGTAACTTGCTCCCAGTAGGCTTCGAGGCTGCCACTTCATCCACAGGCTGAACGGAGGTTGACCTTTAGGAACCGGCTTTCGTACAGGAATCTCCTTGTGACCATTGGCTTTCCTCTTCGAAGGTCCAAGAGATGGGGGACTTCCGCTCCGTTTCTTCTTGGAAGAACTAGGTCTATCATGAGTGAAGGGCTTAAGCGGCATCTTGGCTACAAGTTGAGCAAACTGCTTCTTGGTAGGATGTAAAGGAAATAGTCCTGCGTGAAAATAAAATTGGTAAGACAACAAGCTCATGTTTGATGAAATAAGATCGGAAAGTAATGATCAAGCTTACCTTCCGGAGGAATGGGAGGTGATAAGCCAAGACGGACTAACTGCTCCCGATCAGTGAGGCCATGCACGTTCTTTGAGTCCACGGGTAGCTTGAGTACCACTTGCAAGTCGTCTCTCTCTTTCTGAGATAACAGCGGACATTTGGTCCAAGGAGTTGCAATAAAAACAGAAAAGAATGTTAGTTGATCAAGAGTTGTCATAACGAAGTCGGATAGGGAGTCATTATAATATGGTACCACAAAAACCAAAACGCCTCCTGATCCTCAACTTCTCCACCTTTGGACGAGCACCTTCCAGATACTTCCAACCGCCACCACACCAGAATTGTTTATACTTCCATTCTTTCACGTGGGAGGGGATGCCAAAAAGGCGGTTGGGGTCATCCGTCTTCCCTCGCTGGGATATATAATAGTAACCCGTTTTCTCACCATTCGGTGGGTGAATGGCAAAAATGTGCTTGACATGGTTGGTGGTAGGATCACCAAGGCCTGCACTTCTGAATAAACTTTGGAAAGCTATCAGAAGTCACCATCCATTGGCCGACAGTTGGGTAGGGGCAATGCCCATAGCGTTGAGCATACGACGTACATAGTTATCAAAAGGCACTCGGAGACCAGCCTCAATAGCTCTAGGCTTAAACCAATGACATCTCGTGGTGGTCTACCCCACCGATCACCTTTCCTTGGAAGAAATAGGATGACTGAAGCCGGGATAAGGAACGGGCTTTATATATTTTTAATCGATTGCCCGGGAGTTGATTATCAATATGGTCGGCCTCCCATGACTTTTCAACCTCCGAATCACTATCCGAGGTAGCAGAGGACGACCAGTCGCTGTCCCCCTCAGTGTCTACCACCCTGTGGTTAACGACCGTCTGTCCTAGCTCACGATCCTGACCGAAGAAGTTGTGGTAAAACTCGTTAACTTCTTTACGGTTGGTCACAGGATCGTTATCCCTGGAAGACTGGGTTTGATGACTCGATTCCCCCCGTAGCACTTTCATAGTGTTTTTCACTCTAGCCATCTGCACAGTCAAAGAAGGGTCGTTAGTCATCAAACCAAGTCTACTGAGGAAGGGAAGAGCGAATTTAAAAAAAAAATTTAATTAAAGTTTAAAAATTCGCGGAAACACCCCCGCAAAATAAAAATTAAAGTTTGAAAATTCGTGGAAACACCCCCGCGAAATAAAAATTGAAGTCTGAAATTTCGCGGAAACACCCCCTCGAAATAAAAATTGAAGTCTGAAATTTCGCGGAAACACCCCCTCGAAATAAAAATTGAAGTTTAAAAATTCGCAGAAATACCCACGCGAAAAAAAAATTGAAGTCTAAAAATTCGCAGAAACACCCCCGCGAAATAAAAATTGAATTCTAAAAATTCGTAGAAACACCCCCGCGAATTAAATCAAGGTTTGAAATTTTGCAGGAACACCCCCACAGTTATTAAATGAAATTTCAAAATTTGCTGACATGCCCCCACGCTTATTCAAATTTCCTGGAGGAAGTCCCTGCAAAATCACGTAGCCTGCATGCCGCAGGCAGCGGGCCCAGCACCTCGCCCCTGCGCGCCCAGCGCCCCACGAGCTCGCCCGAGGCTCGCCCAGCGCCCCGCGAGCTCGTCCATGCGCGCCCAGCGCCGCGAGCTCGTCCCTGCACAACCCGCGCAAAGCCAGCCCTCGCCTGCTTCTCCCTCTCGCCCAGCATGCAGCTCGCCGCCCGCCTTACGCCTTCGCCTGCACGCCCAGGCGCACGCAGCACCCAGGCGCACGCAAGGGCGAGCTGCCCTCGCCCGCGCATTGCACTGTGGCCTGCTAGCCTGTGCATTGCGCTGTGGCCTGCTAGCCCGCGCGCTGGGGCTTGCTCGCCTGCGCGCTGTGGCATGCTAGCCCGCGCGCTTGGGCTTGCTCGCCTGCGCGCTGTGGCACGCTAGCCCGCGCACTGTGGCCTGCTCGCCCGCGCGCTGTGGCCTGCTCGCCCCTTCGCGCGAAACAGCTCGGCCACGCAGGCTTGCTGTGCACGTTACACACCCATGAATTTCTTCCCTCATTCACACCCGAACACACACTCATGTTTCTTCTTCTTTCACACACAAACCCACAAGGGAAAACACATGCCAACGTTTTCATATTCTCACACAAATCAGGTACACACACACGCAGGGCATAATCCATACAAGAATTTTTGCATTGAAAAATTAAACCTAATCCATGCATTCTAAAGTATATACGCAAGAAAAAAAAAGTACTTACTTGTGACGGTTGAAAACTTCTGGCTCAGATTGAAGAGTCCTGTTTGCTGGATCACTTGCACTGCTCGCCGCCCGGGTGCTCTCTCCTATTTTTGAGTAAACCCTATCCCTAACACTTGTGTCTTATATAGAGCACCAATTTAGGGTTTAAGCCACACTAAGCATGCATGTGTAATAAATCACCTCCTTGGGCCTGATATCGGATCTTTGAGATATGGCTCTGATACCAAATCTGATACCGGGCTGCTGGATTGTAATAGATGAGGATAGGATCTTCAAGTTGATTATCAACTCAACCAATGGCTGGAACAAATGAAATGGAACCTAAACAAACACTCTTTGAAAGGGATAACAAGCTCACCACCAAAGTAAACACCAATGGGATACAGATAATTCACCACCCAAGGATGTAAAACCAAGGATACAGGTCTTAAACTAACTCACCACTCTATGGAATCCACCAAGAGATACAGAGTTGAGGAGAAATCAGTATAAACACTGAAATTCACTCAAATTCGGATTCAAAACTTCACTCCCTTGAACACACAACTTTGGGACTTTAAATAACTTGGAACAACCCTCCAAGCATAGGTAAAAGACAATAATTAGATGTGTTCAACAACTACAGCTCAACTAATACATTGACAACTCAATTATTGACTAAGACTCATAAGTAAACACATTAGGTAATAAAAGCACAACCAACTAAGCTAGAAATTCAAATTCCAACCAACTAAGCAATGAAATTCAAATTCTAGAGTAGACTTTAATGCACCATTAACTATGAACCAGCTATGAAGAGATAGTCATAGATTCTTGCAGACAACTCCAAATGACACATTGACAAATGTGTTAGAAAGCTGACTTCAAGATCTTTTATAGCCACAAATCTTGACATTTAATTCTCTGCACAACAATACCAGTTCTTTTACGAAATTATCCCTCATTCTGGTTCATGTGCACTCCTGACCATTGTAACAATTTGCACCCCTTGATGATCTATCATGAATCTCATGAATTGTAACACTCCTGTGTCAAGCTCCCCTGGTTGAGAAAGACTCGACCTCGAGTCTTGATTGTTGTTTTTACCAAGATAAGGACTAAGGTCAGAGATATTAAATGTGTTGGAAACACCATAATGCTCAGGTAGCTCAACTTTGTAAGCATTTTCTCCAATGCGTTGTAAAACTTTGAATGGTCCATCAGCTCTAGGCTTCAACTTGGCATATTTGCCTGGAGGAAACCTTTCTTTTCTAAGGTGTATCCACACTAGATCTCCTTCTTTGAACTCAGCATACTTCTGATGTTTGTTTGCTGCAGCTTTATACTTCTCATTTTGCTTCAAAATCTTCTCTCGAACTTGTTCATGTAGTTTCTTGATGTTCTTAGCTCTCTCCTCTGCATCACTGCTAAATTGAGTTTTGGAAGGAATAGGAGCTAAATCCAAAGGACTTATTGGATTCTTGCCATAAACAACCTCAAAAGGACTATGACCAGTGGTTTGACTTAATGATCTATTGTAAGCAAACTCAACTTGAGGTAAAACAAAATCCCATTGCCGTAAATTCTTACCAACATAACTCCTCAGAAGATTTCCCAAGCTTCTGTTGATAACTTCAGTTTGTCCATCTGTTTGAGGATGATGAGATGAACTAAAGTTAAGTGTAGTCCCCAGCTTTTTCCAAAGTGTACGCCAAAAATGAGATAAGAACTTTGGATCACGATCTGAGACTATGGCTCTTAGGAATGCCATGCAATTTCACAATCTCCTTGAAGTACAAATCGGCCACTGAGTCGCATCATTTGTCTTGTTACAGGGGACAAAATGAGCCATTTTAGAAAATCGGTCAACCACCACCATGATTGAATCTTTGTTTTGCTGTGTTCTAGGCAATCCCACCACAAAATCCAAGCTAACATCTTCCCATGGATCATTAGGAAAGGTAATGGAGTGTACAAACCAGTGTTCTGCCCATGACTTTTGCCACATGACAAATTGTACACCTCTTCACGTGCTTCATCACATCCCTTTCCATCTTCGGCCAATAGAAGTTTTCCTTCACAATAGCAATAGTTTTGTCTCTCCCAAAATGACAGCTAATGCCACTGCCATGTGCTTCATTAATGATTAATTCTCTCAAGGAACATTGAGGATACACAATTGGTTTGCCTTGAGTAGATAACCATCGTGCAAAACAAATTGGTTAGATGAAAACTCATTACAATTACTCCATATTTTGCCGAAATCTGAATCATCCTTGTAAAGCTCTTTTAAAACTTCAAACCCAACAACATTCATTTGCATAGAGGTCAGCAAAGAATGTCTTCGCTTAATGCATCAGCCACCACATTTTGAACTCCAGATTTGTGCTTGATGGTAAAGTTGAAAGCTTGAAGAAACTCGACCCATCTAGCATGTCGAACATCAAGCTTCTGTTGGCTGTTGATGAACTTCAAAGCTTCATGGTCAGAATATAGAACGAATGGTTTTGGCAAGAGATACTGACTCCAATGCTTCAAAGCTCGACAAATAGCATACAACTCTTTGTCATAAGTTGAGTACTTTTTGCGAGATGCATTCAATTTTTCACTAAAGAAAGCAATTGGTCTACGTTCTTGGCTAATAATAGCACCTGGAACAAGATTAATACAATGATGTATGTCTTTCATTGGAGGAAAGCCTGGTGGTATCTCATTTGGTATAACATCATGGTATTCTTCAAGAAGATATTTCATCTCCAGAGGTGGTTCATTACTAACTCCATTTTCTTCTAACAATAAGAACACATAAATTTCACTTCCCTTCTCCAACTCTCTTCTACATTCTGTTAGGGTAAGTAAAGCATTTCCCTCCCCTTTAGTAGGTTTAGGAACACCTTCTAACTTTAAAGGACCCAAAATAACTTTGACCCCATCTTTAAAGAATGTATAAGTATTCCTATAGCCATCATTCATTACTCTCCTATCATACTGCCATGGTCTACCAAGAAGTAAATGACAAGCATCCATAGGAACAACATCACACCATATTTCATCTTTATACTTTTTCCCAATAGAAAATGAAACAAGGCAGCGTTTGTTTACCTTGATCTCGTTATCTTTCCGCAGCCATGAAATCTTGTAAGGTTGAGGATGCTTCTCTGTTTGAAGGCCAAGTTTATCAATCATCTCTGTAGACACCACATTTTCAAAGCTGCCACCATCAATAATAACATTGCACACCTTACCATGAGAAGTGCATCTGGTATGGAAGATATTTTTGCGAAGCCAATCATCTTCTCGTTCTTGGGCAATATTCAAACTCCTTTGAATAATAAAGAGAGAATCACCTTGATCTACATAAGTGACTTCCTCTTCATCAGCAAATTCTGGATTACTGAAATTGATCAGGGCATCTGTCTCTATCTCTTCATCACTTTCTTCCTCTACTAGTGTTACAATTTTACGATTAGGACACTCGGAAGCAATATGTCCATAGCCTTAGCATTTGAAACAGCGACGGGAACTAGCATTTGAAGAGCTTTGGGCTTGTTTGGAACTATTACCTTGCTCATTCTTTGAAGAAGCTTTTGGGTTTGTTTTCAGACCTGTTTTAGGCTTAGGATAAGAACTACTGCCACGATTGGGAGTGCCATTGCGATTAGCAAAACAAGAGTTACGAACGTGTGCCTCTTTAAGCTGTTTCTCCACTCTAAGAGCAAGCCTACACACATCATTGTAGGACCAGTAGGGTTGCAATTGGACCACATTGCAGATTTCAGATCTCAATCCCCTAAGAAAACGTGCTATGGTTTGTTCTTCCGGTTCGGTCAGATCGCATTTCATCATCAAATTATCAAATTCTGCCACATACTCTTCCACAGATAACTCTTTTTGCCTGAAATTGTGAAACTTAAGGAAAACATCTTGCCTGTAATTTTCAGGCAGGAATTTCCTCTTAAGCTCTCTTTTCATTTTCTCCCATGTCAAAATTCGACCTCTACCCTCTCTTTCTCTTTATTTCTTCAAATTCTCCCACCATAAAGAAGCACACTTCTTTAGCTTGATTGTAGCAAGCTTGACTTACGAATTTCAGGCACATTTTTGTATTCAAAAATACGCTCAACCGTATTAAGCCAATCAATGAACTCATCAGGATGCATTCTTCCTTCAAATTCTGGAATGTCAACCTTCACATCAAAATCTTGGAAGAAATGATTTCGTAATTCATGAGGAGGAGGTGGAGTGCTATCATAGATGCTTCGCTACGCTGATTGTGAAACGGATTATCATCATCATGGACTGCATTTTCCCATTCGTCACCATTTTCACCCCTATCTTCTTGATTTTTCATTACCTCCAAACGTTGTTGGACTTGCTGGAGCTGCCGCCTGAGATCTTCAATGATCAAATCTCGTTCGTCTCTTTGAGGAGGAGGCGGTTAGCTAGTAGAAGCAGCCTTACGAGTGCGACCAACCATTGAACCAAAAGCTCTGATACCAAACTGATACCGGGCTGCTGGATTGTAATAGATCAGGATAGGATCTTCAAGTTGATTATCAACTCAACCAATGGCTGAAACAAATAGAATGGAACCTAACAAACACTCTTTGAAAGGATAACAAGCTCACCACCAGGGTAAACACCAATGGGATACAGAAAATTCACCACCCAAGGATGTAAACCAAGGATACAGGGCTCAAACTAGCTCACCACTCTATGGAATCCACCAAGAGATACAGAGTTGAGGAGAAATCAGTATAAACACTGAAATTTCACTCAAATTCGAATTCACAAAACACTTCACTCCTACGAACACAAACTTTGGAACTTACAAATAATTGGAACAACCCCCAAGCATGGTAAAAAGACAATAATTAGATGTGTTCAACAATTACAGCTCAACTACTACATTGACAACTGATTTATTAACTAAGACTCATAAGTAAACTCATTAGGTAATAAAAGCACAACAACTAAGCTAGAAATTCAAATTCCAACCAACTAAGTAATCAAATTCAAATTCTAGAGTAGACTTTAATGCACCATTAACTATGAACCAGCTGTGAAGAGATAGAGTCATATTATCCTGCAGGACACCTAAAAGGACCCATGACAAATGTGTTAGAAAGCTGACTTCAAGACCTTTTATAACCACAAATCTTGACATTTAATTCTCTGCACAGCAATACCAGTTCTTTTACGAAATTATCCCTCATTCTGGTTCATGTGCACTCCTGACCATTGTAACAATTTGCACCCCTTGATGATCTATCATGAATCTCATGGATTGCAACACTCCTGTGTCAGGGCCGGCCCCCTAGCACATTTAATCTATAGTCCAGAAATAGTCCCTACGCTGACCCATTGGTCAACTTGGGCCTGGGGGGACTGCTGTTATGGCCATAACAATATTGGGCCTCAATTATTTCTAATACAGTAAGCCCATTACTGAAGCCCAGTATTTGGCCCCATTGTCTGGGTCCCACAATGGCCCACCCTGACTCCTATATAAACCCTCCGAATTATTGCTCAAGGTATGCATACTTTTTTGAACTTATTCTCTCTCTAAATTTCCTTTACTTTTGAGAGCTTCTCTCTCTAAGAAATTCTCCCAGAAAATTCCGGAGTGCCGGAAACTGACTTGAGCGTCGGTGGGTCTTCGCCGGCACCACCGCCGGCACCCCTGACTGTTTTTCTTTGCTCGCAGGATTGGACTCGATGTACGACCCGAGCTCCGACCCGCTTCCCGGCCGTCCGGAAATCGTGCATCAACAAGTATAATCACAACTTCGTCCACCTATTAATTTTTCTTGTCTTTTTATGGTGATGTTTCTTCCATTATTATGACAGTAATAAGGATGCTAACGCAAAAACTACATCATATGGTATTTATTATAACAATATATTTTATCAGTCTACCATAAAAATACTATATGTATTATACAGTATTTGACTATATAATTTGCTTAAGATATATAGTTCTTTGGGCAACGATGCTACAGCCTGCCCAAGTATTATAAATAACATCAAATTTTGATAGAAATTATTTTCTTCATGTGAGCTTGCCTCAGCTTTGAGTTCATATAACATTAAACCGAGAATTTGATGAAAACTCCAAACAACAAAACAGAGAAGCAGCGGCCTCTTAAAAATGATAGTTTTATTGTTCAGTTCAAGAACTATAATTTTGTTTTCTTTACAAGCAAAGGAAAAAACAATCTAATTAGAGACCATACACTACAAGAAAAAAAGTCATATTTGGCGGTCATAAAAACGACACCAATGGCACCGCCAAATATAGTGTATTTGACAATATTTGACGGTCGGTCAAAGCGCCAAATATAATATAAATCATATTTGTTACATAAAAGCGTCAAGTATAACTGCGAATATACTATACAAAAATCACATATTTGTCACTTTTTTTGACAAATTTAGTCGGTTTTAACGGTCAAATTTTTTGAATTTTACCATATTTATCGCTTTTTGTCCGATAAATATGGCTTGCTAACGGTTAAATTTTTTAAATTTTATCATATTTGGCGTTTTTAGAACGACAAATATTACCGCATAACTGTAATTTTTTTAAATTTGATCATATTTGTCACTTCGAACTGAAAAATATTTTTAAAATCTTTATTATATTTGACGCTTTGACTGATAAATATGTTGTGAAACAGTAAAATTCTTTTAGATTTACAATATTTGACGGATTTTGAACTGATAAATATAATATAATAACGGTAACTTTTTTTGAATTTGATAATATTTGGCGCTTTCCAGGTGGTAAATTTGGCCGATTTTTTTTTAAACTTTTATCATATTTGGCGCTTTTAAACGATAAATATAGTTTTAAAAAAAATTAATAAGTGAATTTACAATATTTGATGCTTTTTAAACTGATAAATATGGTTTTATAATTGTCAATATGAGATGAAAAATAACCAACAAAGAATTTCTGATGTCAATATGCATAATTTCATAATATTAGATGCATCCGAGAGAAAACAGAAAATCTTGAAAAGAGTACAAGAAGTATTCATTAGTATAGAGCAAAAATATGGGTGTACAAAATCGTGAAAAGAACCGGCGGAAATTTGTTTTCCCTTGTGGACCCTCAAGTTTCTCTTCTACCTGAATCAATGAAATACATGAAGAGCACTTAATGTTCGAAATAGTACAAAATCTGTAAATGATGAATTTCAGAGAGCTACAAAATTTATCAGAAGAAACATCATTACTTTAATTAGATTTTAGAAAC
>SNVD02010557.1:0-46320 GCA_013180625.2 Boswellia sacra
GTAATCCGAAAATGTTGTGGCCCAGATTCTCTCCAGGTCATTCCATTGGTCCACATGAGGAGATTCTTCGTCATGCCAATTCTCAACGAAGAAAAAGAGACATATTTACATATTCAAGTCACATCAATCGTCCTATCCTAGAAAGACAATAAGATTTTTTAGAAAGAAGAAGACAACATGAAAGTCAATGGATGCTACATTTGCAGTCAAAAAAGACATTGGGCTAAATAATATCCGGAGTTGGTGAAGGGCATATTGAAAAAGATTTCCAACAGAAACTTGAAAGAGTGTTAACCCTTGAGAAGCAATATATCTCAAGGTTTATGACCCAAGTGGTTCCGGAAGCTAATTGAGATAACCTTATTTGAGATTCGGATCATCTAGGCCTCCAATAATATAAAAGAGTGAGAGAGTTTGTTCTACCTCGACTGCACCATGGATGTTCTGCAACCGGAACGCTGTAAACATATTTTTTTGCCTTCTATTAATTGATTGCACCACTCAACTGAGCTACATGGTGCAGCTGATGTCGAACAAAGTGCTTCCTCGCTTTTGAGGTTGCTAGGGAAGAATAATAGCCAAGATTGTTGAAGATTAGAAGGAAATACAGTCAAGATTACCTCTGACTCATGCCCCAACAAAATTTTTATTAACATTAATCCATAAATATTTCACTATTTATATTTCATTTAGATTGTACAAATCAAAAATTTTCACATAACATAGACAAAATAACATTTAATCTTTGATTATTGATATTTATTCTGTTTTAACCAAGTAAAGTGAAATGACAATGTGTGGATGGTGGGCTCCATCATTCTTTCTTTTACGGATGATGTCCATTTTACCCCTCACCATTTGACTAATTCTCCCTCCCCCTTATTTCGCTAGATGGTGGAGTTAAAGAGTCAAGACATGAATTTAATCAAAATCTTATTAAACCCCATATTTTTCTTAAATGATTAATTTCCTTTTATTGAAACTTTTGTGTAGCTTATTCTATCAGATGGAGGAGTAATATGACGACTAGTATAGCTATAAAATTTCATGTTAAGGAATTAAAAGTATTTCTATCAACCTCCCGAAAAAAAAAGCTTCTCATATTACTTTTCACAATATAAAATGTTTTTATATTTAAAACATATTTTTGTAATAAATTTTTAAGGTTTCAGGTAAATATTTACGTCATATAAGATTTAAACTATGTGGTTAAAACCTATGAAAAATTTTCCTTTAATTAGTAGCTATTTGTCAGTGCCATTTATTTCTAAAAGGAAAAGGTAAATTTAGAAAATAGAAGTAAGATCTTTTAAATTAAAATGAGACAAAAGTATTATCCATTAATTTATTTTTGTCAAATTTATGGATCCATTGTGACAAAAGTTATTACAATATATTAAGAATAATACAACATCTATAATTAAATCCTGTTTATAACTTGAGTTGTTAAAATTTTGCTGAACATATAATTTCTTTTTTTATTTTTTATTTTTTCTATTCTATAGAATTTGATTATAAATATAGTATTATTCATATATTAATTACAAATTATTGAAACTATAAATAAAAAAAAATAAAAAAAATGTTAAAACACTTTTCCATAGACGTGTTGCACTAGCACTACCACCTGATTTTGATGCTTCCAGCCAATTGTTCTTTAAAATGTTTAATAATGACCACGAAGTTGACCATACGGTCAACCTTGACCGCCATTTTTTGTCTTTCTTTTCTTGTACACAAAAGTAGACGTACTTCTTATATAAAATTAATAGATTTGTGGAAAATGTTTTCAAAAAACTTCAATTAAGAAGCATGATCTTTAACTCCAAATCTTAGCCTAAAAAATAAATATACGTCGATTAAGATTTATTATCATTAAAAAATTACTTGATTTAAAAATTTAAAATTATAATTAAAAAAGTACAAGGTTAATATCTAAGTTTTAATACATACCTTTATGTACATAACAGTCTTATGTGTATTAACCCCACGTGCCTGTACCTGATGTTATCTTGAGAAGCCCCATGAAGAAGTGCTATTTGCCCCCCACATGTTATCTTAAAAAGCCCTATAAAAGAAGCGTTTGTATATTTATATTACTTATAAATTTAATTTATTTAAATATATATAATTAAATAAAAAAATTATTTTTTAAAAGATTTGATATATGGATAAGTTGAGTGATCTTTAAGCAATTTTAAAAATATATAGTAAACCATAATATAAAATTATAAATAAACAATAATATTTTAAATATAAAATATTATGTTATATACAAATTAGTCATAGATGAATTAGATAATAATATTTTAGATAATTAGAGGAACAATAAATGATTCAGATATTTATATTCATAAAAAAACTAAAATTTTCAGTTTTTTTTCTATTAAGACGAACTTGTTTGAAAATCAAACTAAAATTCAAAAACCAAACACTTTAAAAACTTCATCGTTCAGAGTTTTTGTTCTTATAGATTAAAGTTTATTATTTTTATTAATTGCATAATATGATAGTAATTAGGTTAGCCTAGAAATTATAAAAGGCTAGATATAGTGATTAACGTTGAGTCATGTTATAAGCTAAGAAATCAAAAAAGGATATAATTAATGGAATAATTTGACAAAGATTAAAAATTGAGAATAGGGCTTTTAATAATTCCCTGGGTTTGGAATTTTGGTTCTTATTAGTTTGATTAGCTGTGGGCTAGATTTTTTTAAAAAAAAAATCAAACTTTAAGGAGTCTTTTTTATATAATAACAATAGCTTTTGTCAATAATATTCAGGATGTGTTTAGGACTGCTATGTTGTAGAAAATTACTATATAAAAGTATTGTAGGAAGAATCAGTGTTAGTTGTGTTGTTTCAAAAAATTTAATGTATCTGGTAAACCAGCTTTTCAAAATTAATGTACTGTTCAAACGCTATATATATGTATTTGGTATTTCAAAAGTTAATTTTAAGTAAAAATACAAAAATATACAAAAAAGTTAAAAAGAAATATTATTAAAAATTAAATCTAAGTTTCAATTATTAAAAATAAACAATTATTATTTATCAAAATAATTTAAAAATAAATATATATTTCTTAATTTATAAAAAATAAAATTTGAAAATGTAATGTCAAACGTCAACCACTGTCGCCAGCCATCGTCAAAGTGGCACGTCAGCAACACCGCCAACACCCTTGGACTCTTCGTCATCCACCATCTCTGATTACGTCGGTGTCTCCTCTATTCCAACCTTCGATCGTTGGAGAACTAAGTTTAAAATTTCGGGGTTGAAACTTTAACCTTATATCCTTGTCGTTTGGAAGCTGGAACGGGAGACACCAGCATATTCAGAGAGGGCAGATGATGGTGAGCCTGAAGGTGTCATCGACGTGCCATTTCGACAAAAGCCAGTAGTTTATTTTTTAGAAATTTTATTTTAAAAAATAATTTTAAATATATTTTAATTTATTTAACTAGATAATTTAAAATTTTAAAAGTTAAGGATAAATTTGAATTTTAATTATTTTGTAGGGATAATTGTGGTATTTTAATCTATTCAAAGTTTAGGCTTTCAAAATCTAATTTTTAAAAATTGACCCCTACCTACTTTTGTAATCTAATATAAAAATAGATTTTCCAAACGGTAGTTTCTTAGACAATAAGTTTTCAAAAGGTTTACCAAACACTAAAATAGCTGCAGCTACTAATAGAATCCAAAAGTGTTGTCAAACAGTGGGGCCAAACACACTCTAGCATGTCACTGGGTGACACCAGAGGTCAACTGCCTCCGTTGGACTAACTGGCACCTAGCATGTCACCATAAACTCAAATTGTATAATAGGTCCAGCAGGGGCATTGGCTAAGTAATTTTTTTAATAATTAGCAACTGTTTGATAAATTACTAAATACCTAATTTTGTAAATAAACTAAAAATATATTTATACTTTGCATATCTTTTTTAAAAAAAAATCTTACTTTTTTGTACAAATTAATACAATACATAAGTATACCAAACATTATGTAATTTTGACATAACATTATTTTTAGTACTATACAATGCAATGCTATATAATATAATACTATACTATACTATACAATGTCGCGTACTAAACATGCTCTTATAGTCGACTTCCGCGTAGTCCAGAACCGAACCAAGGCATTTCAATTCCTTGGGTTTGTGGGCGGATATATTAGCTACAAGCAGCAGTAGCTACTTGTGAAATATTACAAATACGTCCCTGGAGCAGCAGCTACAAGCATGAAGTTCGTCGTCAAGGCAGGGAGTAACGGCAGAACAAGGGCAGGGGTGCTCCAACTGGGGAGCTGTCGCAATTTATTTGTGAGTAATTTCTCCATTGCCCATCTGCTTTTTGTCCCAAAAAGAACCTAAATCTATGCATGCGTATAATGTGTTTGTGTTTGTGTTTTTAGTTGTGAGAATATTGTGTTCACTTCAGCTTTTTTTTAGAAGATATTCACTTCTTGAACTTTTTGTTTACTTTGCTAAAACAACTGGTCATACTACAGTACATTGATTGTACCATACAACCGTTTTCAAATTTTTTGTAAATTTAGTGTAAAAGTTGTAAATCCTTGTATAAAAATCGTAAATGTGAAAAAAAAAGTTGTAAATGAATAATTTTTCACATTTATGACTTTTACACAATTATTTATAACTTTTACACTAATGTACAAAAATTTAAAAATAGTTGTTCAATTTTTCATTTACCACTTTTTTTTCATATTTACGATTTTTATACAAAAATTTACAACTTTTACACTAAATTTGCAAAAATTTTGAAAACGGCTGCACCGGTACAACCGATACACCGCAGCTAAAGCAGCTAAAGCCTAAAACAAAGGAGAGTTGCCTAGTTGCTTTCAAAACAATCTAAATCTAAATAACTTATTTGACAAGAATAGTTGCATTTTGGATAATTGTTCTTTCAATTCTCCATGAGTAAGAAGCTTTTCGACTGCTTCTAAATGGTAATAATTTATTAGCTAATTTTTTGGATTAAGATCGTTTTTGGGATTATATATATATATATCTATATATATGAACAAAACTTATGGCAAACTTATTAAGAAATATGATAGAAGAAAAGATGCCATTATAGCACTCGAGAAATTTTGTACACGTAGACTGCTGGCTAGTGGCTAGTGGATAGCGGAATGGATGTAGTATGTGTTTGCGTTTCAATAGTTTGGTAATGGTAAGAAAGGTAATGCACAAGAGAGGAATTTTAAGTTTTGCATCAATAGAAAATATATTAGGAAATGTTAGATTGTTCGAAGTTCACAGGTGAGGTTTGAGGCGTGCATGAGGAGCAATACCAAATAAATAGAAGGATTATTTACCTAGTTGACTTACTGTCCTAAAAATTGTAATTGAGCTGGTATCTAATTAACGTATACAATAAGATGCATCCTGGGTGGGATTATTTCAGAACGAAATATTTGGTGCTTCTCTCCAATATGTGCAAGTTGGACGCTGACCTTTAATTTTTAAATTTGGGCCATTCAAGATACAGAAGTTAGGGGACGTTTCGAATTTTTATTTTTTATATTTTTGTTTCTTTTGATGTTAATCCATTAATTTCAAATGTTTGTCAAAAGATTCTTCTTTGTGCTTCTAATACTTGACCCTGAGGATGTCTTATTGTTTGCCTTATTCTTAACCAAGAAGCTTATTCTTATCATTTTATTGTTCTTTCATAAGCACTCCTTTCATATGGAGCTCATTCCCTCCATAATCATTTCTTCCTCTTTACTTTTGTTTCTATTTCAAGAAGTTAAAAAAAGAAAATAATAATAATAAATAATTAAGATATAAAAAAGGACATAGTTAGTGGTTCTCCGTAGTTCACTTTGTGACACGTTTTCAGTAACATATCAAAAAGAGAAGATTTTTATTTCCCAAGAGGCGACCTTTGTGGCACTTTTTGTATCTGTAGCTTGGGAGGCCCTTCACCCAAAAACAATATCAAGTATTGGAGAAATCCACCATATACTTGGCTTGCATGAATATGGATTTGCAGCTGTAGCAAGGGATTCTATTCAATACCTTCCAGAATCTGCTTCCAGAATAAAATTGAAACATCTGAGACTCCTTGTGGTCGCCATTTGGTACATTAGTCTTACCTCTCTGTGTGTGCGCGCGTCTTTTTTTTTCCTCTAAAATGCTTAAGGTTACTTTTGTAAATATTTTTTATTTGTTAAATAATTGCAGATTGAACCTGCAGAATACATGGAAATTGTTTCTTCCATGAAGCCAACCTGTTGGCCACTTTAGGTGATGAGGGACCTGTATGGGCATCTGATAAGAGGAACAAGACCTCAGTGAACAGAGCTGTGAAATGGCTCATGAATGCATTGTGTTTGAGTCCGGTAAAAATTGTTCATACTTTTGCTTTCAATCATTAGTAATTATCATTATCTGACATAAATAATAATAATCCAATGGTATTTCATTGTTTCATTTTTTTTCCCTTTTTGTTAACTTAATTTGCTATTTTTAGTATTTTGTTTTGGTTTTTGACATGGTCCTAGATTTTGATGCATCAAATTGGTAGACAATATTAGAGATTTACAAACCATCCATGGGCTATGGTATCTCAAATACTTCTCTCTACAAATAGAGACATAAGGGCCGGTTTCTTTGATAGGCAGGTATATTATCTCTTTCAGTTAGATGTGGGTGTGTACTGACTGATTGAAAGTTATGTCGGCGGGTGAAGCTGCTGTCTTATGATCCATTGTTGGTGGTAGGGTTGGCGCAATGGGGCGGGGCGGGTCCGGAGCAGCACCCGCCCCACCCGACCCCTATGACATTTACAATTTTATCTTCCATTCTCAGTTGGTGGGTCTAACATTGAAGAATGGAAGTGATGTCCCCAAGAGGTTGCCGTGAGAAATGTTCCAGTGGCTGTTGCTGAGTGTATGAGATGTACTTTCTCCACAAAATTGTTAATTTTTTATGTAGTTTTCATCTTGAGACAGCCAGAGACTTTATTGCTTCAGTCCCTTTTTTAGGACCCTGTTGTAAAAGAAAAGAAATGTAAACTAACAGAGTACCCTCTTTTAGATGTTGATGTTGCTTAAATGTGTTGCATGAATGTTGATGTTGCTAGCTTTTTCTTATCATCTATCTATTTATTTGTTTGTTGCTACTGCTGGTAGGAAAGCACACGATTGAGCATAGACCAAGGAACATTCACAATCTTGAGAGCTCAAAATATTTCGTAGAGATTTCTGTTCCCATCATTTTGAAGATGTTATTTTACATATAAAAGTAGATATGTACAAACTTAGCCACATTGGACCACCAATGGACATGATATTGAACAAATGAGGTCAAAACTAGACGGTGAGTACTGCGGATGTCTGGATTCTGGAACAAGTAAAGATAATATCTTTTTATTGTCATCAATCTGAGTATGGTGTTCGGATCGATCAGATAAAACACCTTGAAAACTCAAGAAGACAGGTTATGATTAGGGCTGAAGATAAATATATTTAAATGAATGCATTTCCAATTTGAAGTTTACCAAGAGCCTATACATGATAGCATGAATTTTAACATTTATCAAATTTTAAGGGTTCTGTTGATCAGTGAACTCAAAGCATTTTTAATAAATGTGTTTACATGATAATGAAAATTGTGATTGTCACATGCTAAACCATCTAAGCAATTTACTCTTTCATGCGTATAATATTAAAATACACTTAGCATTTTAGGAGATTACAAATGCACAAATTTAACATTCCTTAGAATTTCATTAAAAAATAACTTTTTATGGTTTTATTTTTTATTTTCTAAATTGTTAAGTTAAAATAAATTGAAAATTAATCTTTGTATTCACAATTTCTTTAAATATAAAAAAAAAGCAAAAAAGGTAGGACTATTTTCACCAAAAACATTATTTTTTCACCCCCCTTGTACTAATTAAACATTTTATTAGAATGTATACATCAAATTTTATCAAATTTATCTATCTAATTAAAAAAATTTTATCAATTAATTAATAAAGATTAATATATTAATTCTTATTTAATAAAAATATATAAAAATTAATACGCTTTATAAAAAAAATAATTACAAAATCATTAGTAAATATGTTTGTTTTACCACTTCCAATGTTTATGAAACATTTACCTATTTCTTGTTATATTTTTTTCTCAATTAAGTTTCAAGCTATTATTTATGTTTATTAACTGATAACATTTTTTTAATCATGACAATGAGTTGAGTACAAAATATATAATTAAAAAGTTTTATTGACAGATATAAATTAAAAAAAAAGGCTACAAATTAGAAATTTAAGTGCAAACACTCTCGAGGAAATAAAAAACAAAATAGAAATTAAAGTAAAACTTTCACATAGCCCAGATGAAGGCATTTTCTTGTAGTAAATTCATTATCCTTAATTTCCTAAATGTAAGTTCATTCACAATCATCCTTATAAACTAAATATTAATATTTAATATAATACTTCTAGAAAATATAAGCTGGATGTTTAAACGAACATCATAGCTCCATATATATGCATTCAAAGCAAATACCGAAACCAACATCATTAATGATCGATCTCTTTCAGAACCGAACAAAATTTAAGATTTCATAACATAATGAATTCAAAGCTGGTTCAAGTACTTTTTAATTTAAGGTTATTCAGTTCTACCATTCAGTTTTCAAAAATGGTATCCTTATATTATAAAATAAATTAAAGATATTGTCATTGGCCTAAGATATAATTATTCAAATGGAATCAAATTCTCTAATGACTATTCACAAATCAACTCAACAGATATTAATGACAAATTTCAAAGGTTATATTGGAACAATTAGATGGACACATGAAGCAAACAATTGATGATAGGCTCACCTTCGCCAATTACCCGTGAGGATTCAACTGCTTTTGTCATCATAGTTGGCACCCGCAGTACTAGTTTCTGCCCCATCATAGTCTGTAAGGCTACGCTTAGAGTTAGTGGTGGCGAAATCAATGTTTGGTCCAACAGAGTCTTGATGGAATTCAATCAAATTCCTAGAAACAGATCTGCCGCATCCCTCATCAACTTCTTCTTCATATATTGGAAGGGCCCCGGCCACACCTCCTCACCTCCAAAATAATATTTAAGCTCAAGATCATAACAATCTTTCAGCTTATTATAGTGGGTATCAACAGCGACATACATAAGCCAAAGAAGGTCTGCGAAATCATCACAAGAATGAACCCACGAACCGATGATGCATTTGAGATAACGACGATAAGAAGATTTATAAAGGCGAGGAGGGAGCTTTTGCGCAGGAACAACAGCACATAAAGCATATCCCTTTAACTTCAAATCTTGACGACCTTTCATTTTTTATCGAAGACCCCGTCGCTTTGATACTTGAACCACTTTGGAATTTCGTTTCCAAAAATAGTAATGTAGATTTGATGCCCACCCATAGGCTCTTTCTATAAAAATAAAGTAGGAAAATAAAGAACAAGATTAGTCATAAATTGGATAATTAAGGTTAACAACTGACATGCTCAGTGAAGTGAAGCTAAGCTTAATGCGGTCACCTACTTGTGGGAAAGTTGGAGAGAGTCGAGAGAAGTGTGGTGCACTTGAGCAAGTGGAGTTCAAGCGACCTGAGATGAAGTGGTGGTGATGTCGATGTGAGTCCAGCGTGATTAAGAGTGCTAGTGACTGACTTGTTTTGAGTGCTTATTGTAAGTGCGCCTCCGTGTGTAATCGCTTCTGCCAGTATAATACAAGTAAAATTGGTACAAGAGCTTTTGTATTCAATAATTAATATTTAACATACTAGAGGGAGAGACGGAGAGAGACCTTCAAATTCAATGCTAAAATTATCCTAGAAGTCTCGTCGTAACCGAACAACTTGAAGCAGTTCCTATGTCCCACAATAGCAACTCGATGTGATTATAATGCATTTATTGAAAATGTTTCTAGAGAGATAAAATCTCTCACTCTAACATATTCTACATTGGATGGAAGTTCTACAATTGATTGAAGCTTCTTACAACCACTCAAACAAATATATCTAAGCTTAGAAAGACGATTGATGCGTGCAGGTGGTGACATAAAATCGTTCCCATCTAGATTTAGCCTCTCTAATAAAGACAAAGCTGCCAATGTCACTGGGAATTACTTCTATATTACAGTAGCTGAGATTCAATCTTTTTAAAGAGATCAAATCTGACAAAGGTAACTTCAAATTCAAAGGACCTGAACTTCTTCTCTTAACATCGAATTGAATGGGAAGTGTGAATACCAAGAATTTGACATTGGTTCCCTTGGAGCAGTTCCTCTTATATCAAGCTCTTACAAACTATCGATATGCCACAAATTCTCTGGAAAATTTTGAAGTTTTGGGCAACCAGATAGTTCAGAGTTTTAAGAGATTGCAAACCATTTACAATACTAGGATCAAGACTCAAAAGATTTTTGCAATCTTCCAAACTCAACAAAGTAAGCCCCTTCAAAAATGCAATTGACAATGGTACTTCTTTAATAGCAGTTTTGTCCAAAAAAAGCTCTGCTAGACATTCCATACTTCCCAAAATCTGATCTGGAAACTTCTTTAATTTCAAACAAAGTACAAACTTTTTGTTAAGTGATTCTTGGCTTAATTCTTGCTCTGTAATTTCTTGATTCTTGATATGTAATTACTTAATTCCAGCCATGTAATTTCTCCTCAGTTATCTCCATTAATTTAGCAATTTGCTTAATGTAAATAATTGGTTTAATTAGTTTCCTTGCTAGTTAGCTGATCCATTGTATAAATAGCTGTACAGATTGTAAAGTTTATTCAAACAATACACAATTATTTGCATGGTATCAGAGCTTTGAAGAACCAACGTTCATTTTCATTCTCTCTAAATCATCTTCTACCCCGGCTCCATCATCCTCTGCAACTTTTGTCTCTGGTGCTATATATTCTTTCCTCTAAGCAATATTATCAACTATATATCTATCAAATCAGACGACTCAAATCACCTTCTATGGCGTAGCCAATTTGTTCTGATTTTGATTACAAATGATCTTTATGGATATGTCGATGGGTCAATCCAGGCACCACCAGCAACTATCAAGTTTGCAGATGGAAAAGAAACTTTCGATCTAGGTTTCATCACATGGCATAAAACTGATCAGTTTGTCTTAAGCTGCATAAATGCAACTCTTACACAACCCATTCTTGCACAGGTTCTTGGTCAACATCACTCTACTGCACAACATGTCTGGGAAACACTTCTTGTTCCTGGAGCAGAGTCAAGCCTGCTTTGATCTTCTGAAAGGTGACCTTTAAACGATTCAGAAAGGTACATCATCTATTTCAGAGTATCTAAATCAACTAAAACATATTGCTAATTCATTAGCTACACTTCAGCATCCTGTCTCTGATAAAGAGCTTGTTGGACATGCTCTCAATTGTCTAGGACTAGAATATGCTAATTTTGATGTGATGATAGAAAATGGGGAACACCCACCCAGTTTCTTTGAACTCAGATCTTGACTTTTTAGCCATGAACAGCATTTAAAATGCTCATCCCAATCAAAATCCATTCATAGGAAATTTTGCTCTTATTACCACACATGGATCCAAAATCCACCATACTCCATACACACTTTTTTTTGAAAAAAAAATTATTATTCACATAAAAAGAAAAAAGATAGTACAATGTACGAGGGGCATACCCCAAGAAGAGTATTTAGTACTCACAAGTCCAAAAGAAAATAACAAAGCCCAAAGGCTTCAAAAGAATAAACAGAATGAAAGCCGAAGGCCCCAGACAAAACGATTGCGCATAGACCCAAAACCAACCACAACATAGTCAAGATCACTCAAACAATAAAAACAAAAGGGCGTATTAGCCCAATCTAGCAAAATAAAGTCCAAGAAAACAAACTAATGATGAAGACCCCATATGGCACGAAGTTGAGGAGTGATCACATACTTGGCCTCCAAGGTTAGAAGCCGAGAGCGAACCAAGGTAAAAATCTCATCAATCACCTGACGACAAGTCCGACGACACTGCTGATACACACGATCATTCCTCTCATACCATAGAAAATAAACTGTGGCAGAAAAGACCAAACGTGCAAGGATATGCTCAAAATTCTTTCTGCCCTGAAGATGAAGAGAAGCCCAATGAAGTAGAGTGAGCAAATCAAAAGATGGCCAAACAATGAGAGTCTTAGCTGTAATCTCCTCCCATACAAAAGACGAGAAAGGACATCTAAAGAAAAGATGCTCATGAGTCTCATTTGCTGAGGCACAGAGAACACAGCCCGAAGAGGATAACATGCCATGACGCTGTAATCGATCCATAGTACGAAAACGACCCAAGGAGGCAAGCCAAAGAATAAAAGAGTATCTTGGAACATGGCCAGGGAACCAAAGAAGATGATGAAATAAATTTACGGCTCGTCTACTCCTTAAAAACTCCCATGCTGAAGCAATGGAGAAAACTCCAGAGGTGTGGCCCTTTCAAATAATACGATCAGGAGTCCCCATCATAGGCTGGAAGCTGATAGAGTCCCAAATTCGTCCAAAGGCCGATCCACCATCAGGAAAAGTCCAATCCCCATCCTGAATAATAGCGGAGACCTTGGCATCTGAGGGAAGACCTGTAGATGAAAGATTCCTGAAAGAAAACAAATCACAAAGACGCCCCTGTGGCAACCAGTAATCCTGCCAAAGTAAGGTGTCACGACCATCTCCAATACAAGAGACAAATTTACCCCTACACCTATCTCGACTGTGCAAAATCTTCCTCCAAGACCAGGAGGCTCCAGAAGTAACTCGAACCTGTCAAAACGAGCGGCCCCGAAGGAGTACTTTATGAACCTAAGAAGACCATGTGGAGGACTTATCAGAAAGAAGTTTCCAAACATGCTTTAGAATAGCGGCCTGATTCCATTCCTTCACTCGCTTAATTCCCAATCCTCCTTCCTTTAACGGATAGCAAACCGAATCCCAAGCTACTTTGGCCCCAGAACGAGACAAAGAGGTCCCTCTCCACAGGAAAGCAGCCAGAATACCCTCAATCTTCCGCATCACAGTTGCCGGCAATATGAATATGGATGACCAATAGACCTATATGGAAAAAAGTACCGACTTGATTAACTGAAGACGGCCAGCATAAGTTAACATAGCAGATGTCCATAACCTAACCCTCGATAGAATTCGTTCTATCAATGGAGTACAATCTGAAGGGAGCAATCTGGTACTAATCAGAGGCACTCCCAAATATCTAACCGGCAGACTCCCCACCTGAAAACCCAAGATGGCCTGCAACACAGTTCGGTCCTCATCATTGACTCCAGAAAAGAAAACATGACTCTTGGCAGAATTCGTCACTAAACCAGAGAGCTCTGCAAACTCCTGCAAAGCATTACGAACTACACTAACAGAGCCCACATCTGCTCTACAAAAAACCATCAGATCATCTACAAAACAAAGATGAGTGAGAGAGACCTGCTGACATCTCCAATGATATCGGAAACCAGGCCTCTGAGAAGCCTCCCGAAGAATACCATTCAAACCCTCCATTGCCAACACAAAAAGGTATGGTGACAACGGATCACCCTGTCGAACTCCTCTGGAGGTGGGAAAAAAACCATGAAACTCTCCATTTAAAGCAATAGAGAAATGTGCAGAAGACATGCACGTCGCGATCCATCGAACCATACACTCTGGAATACCGATCGTCCTTAACCCCAAAAGAATGAAATCCCAACTAACAGTATCAAAAGCTTTGCGAATATCCACCTTTAAAGCACACCGGGGAGGCGAGCACCTAAGATGGTAATTATGCATGAGCTCTTGAGTCAATAGGATGGCATCAGAGATCCTCCGACCTGGGACAAAAGCAGACTGTGAACTCCCAATTACATCATGTAAAACTGGTTTAAACCTATTCACAATCACTTTGGAGATGCACTTGTAGAGTATATTACAACAAGAGATTGGTCGAAAGTCACTCATAGTCCTCGGAGTCTCAACCTTGGGGACCAAGGCAACCCTAGTTGCATTAACACACTTCGGCATCCGACAAGTCGCAAAGAAGTAGCGCACAACAGCCTTAAACTCGACACTAATAATGTCCCAAGCCCTCTTAAAGAACAGAGAGGTGCACCCATCCGGCCCTGGAGCTTTATCATCGGGAATCGAGAATAAAGCTGACCTGATCTCATCATCAGTAATAAGGCACACCAAAGAAGACAGCATCTCCTCAGAAACTCTTCCAGAGAAAAACCGAGAAGCATCTACAATAGAAGGTCGAGAAGAAGCTGTAAGCAATTTCTGAAAATACCTTATAGCCAGATGACCTAAGTCACCTCGATCTATAACGATAGTACCATCCTCATCCTCAAGCTGATGAATCTGATTCCTGACCTGTCTATGGATCAGAGACTTGTGAAAGAACTTGGTATTCTGATCCCCCAAAGAGAGCCATTGGATCCTTGATCGCTGCCGAAAGAAAGCCTCCTCGTCCCTGCACAACTGAGAATAGTGCTTAGCAAAATCCCTCTCAGCCAAAATACAATCTGGGGAATAAGGGCTCTCATCCAGAGTAGCCTGAGTTGCGGCCCACTGAGCCCTAGCCTCAATGACTCTACCAGAGATGTGACTAGAAGCCTTGGCATGCAAAGTCTTAAACTCACGTTTCAACAAACCCAATTTCTGTGTGACTCGAAACATAGGATCCCTATCTATAGACATAGACCATACTCTCTAAACAATCTCCAAGAAATCCTCTCGGTCAGCCCAAAAGTTCAAAAATTTAAAGGGACTGGAGGTCTGCCTACGTTGATCTCCAAACCTGATGACCAAAGCACTGTGATCAGAAGCATCTCGTGGAAGAACTTCAGAAGTTGTGTTTGGCCAAGTCAAGAACCATAAAGCACTACTAAAACTCCAATCAAAAGTTCTAAGAATAGTACCGTCTCCCTGCTGCTCATTATGCCAAGTATACCAAAGCCCAAAAGATGGTACCCTGATCAACGCTGCATCATGAACACACTATCCAAAATCATCCATGTAACCGCACCAAGCCTGATCCCCACCAACTCTATCCGAAGAGCGTAAAATCGCATTGAAATCACCCAATGCCAACCAAGATAAGTCACCAAAAACCATGGACTGAGCTCTGATAAAGTCTCACAACTGTCGACGAACACCCGGATCATTAGAACCATAAACAAAAATCAGACCAAAAGAAACCCCATCTAATAATCTGGTAGCTCGACAAACGATCCACTGTGGAGAAAGCTGTAGACCACTCAAACTGTACAAAGTAGGATCCCAACACATCAAAACTCTACAAGCAATTAACTCAGTGGCATTGGATAAGAACTTTCAAGAAGGACAAATATCCGAAACAACTGAAGCAAGGCGTTGCTGATTAACCTTAGTCTCCAAGAGACCAATCAAACCCAAAGAATACTTAGAAATCCAGTTTTTAACTGCCCGCTGCGTAGAGAAGCCATTAAGGCCTCTAATATTCCAACTTCCTATCATAGGAAGCTGGAAAAATCTCAGAACTCAATAAAGAAATCATCGGGGGTGCATGCCCCCTTTACCCCCATTGCCACCCTTCTGGTTATGACATTTTTTAGCCTTACCAGTAGGTGGTCGACCGTCTGAAGCTGTCTCAGTGAAAGCAGGAGGATCCGAAGCAACAAACTTTTCTGAATGAGCAATCCCTGAAGGATCAGAATCAACTATAGGGATAGAAGAGCCCTTCAAAATCTGATCCTGGTGATCCTCAATAGGAGATAGTGAATCAGAATTAGAAGCAGACTCAGAACCTGAGCCAGTGGCAGTAAGTTTACTTTTGTCTTGCAGAACTGGAGTTACGTCTGTAGTAATAGCCGGATCCTGACCAGTCTCAATATGGACTGCTGCTGCAATAGAAGCGTCATCCGTCTTCCCATTGTCTCGCAAGACAAGGGCTGTAGTAGTATCTGGTGCCTCGGCCTCTCTAGAAGAAGAATGCACGACAGGCACAGGACAGGTATGGCCAAATAAACAACACTTGGAGCAGCGCTTTGGTTTCCATTCATATTCCACTCTGATCTTGATAGGTTCAGAAGATAGTTTACACCGGATCTCAAAGTCCTGCACTGGAGAATGGTCCACATCTATCTCAACACAAACCCTGGCATAGGATAACCGAGTGTGCTCATAAGTCATCCTACACATGATAATGGTCGACCAACCATACTAGAAACAGCACTGAGTGCTTTAGCTGACCATAATGGAAATGATAGTCCATGTAATCGAACCCAGACTGGGATCCTGGTAATCCTACTCTGATCAAAAGCAAAATGAGGATTCCATTGTTGCAGAATGATGTGCTTCCCACCAAACATCCAAGGCCCTCTTTCTAAAATATCATGAACCTTCTCTACCGTTCTAAATCTGAATATCAAGAAACCCATCCCAATAGAGCGGACATCCTCCAAACCACTAGACTTCCATGCACGTATAGCAATGAAACTTGCAGCATGGAAAGGTATAGTATACCCCAGAAAAAATCTCACAATACAGCGCAACCAATCAGCCCCTGCATCATCAACTAAATCATCAGAAAGCTCAAGAATCGAACCCGGAATCTTCCGGGCTATTGAGTCAAGATGAAATCTAGTGTTGGCCTCAGTAACCCGAACCCTGTCGGCCCAAGAGTCGGGTGTTTTAGGTAAGGATTGTGTGTGGGTGTTGTTTCGAGCAGATGGACGTGTTTGAGTGTCACGAGGTAGACGTTGGGGTTGGTTAAATTTGGTAGGGGAGAGGGTTGCCATGGTGGGAATGGTGTGGTACAGGCTAGGAAAAGTGTGGTGAAAATAGTGAAAAAACTCCAACCCGTAGCAATCAACCCAAATCAACTCCAAAAATCCAACCAACAATCAAAGCAACCAAATGCATGCAAGATAGCAAATTCACAACAATTCTAAAGTGAAATTGCAATAGAAGGAGTGCATACCAGTCACCAGATCGAGTATGAATTTACTGATAAATAGTTCTGGTTGGTGAACAGTGGCTTGCACGTTTGACGTCGCTCCTTGGATTTTGATGATTTGTAAGGAATCTGGGGGGCAGCCAAAAAGCAAACGTGCGTGGAATAGCCCAAGGAGCAAACTGGTCAAGTTGGTGAACAGTATCTGCCGGAGGAACAGTAACAGCCATCGTGAATAGTACCTACCGAAAATTGAATCGCAATTACAGGGAGATTTGCTGGGAATCTGATGATACTACTGAAGAAAAATCTGACCAGCGTCCTTTGATCTACAATTCAGTGGTAGAGGTGTCGACTTATTTGCCATTTGTTAGAAAAAGCGGTAGTAAATAGTAATATTAAAGGCCGTGGATGGAGGTGATAGTAATCGAAACAGGTGTCGGTGATGAAAGAAAAATTATAGATCGGGCTAAGACGATGGCAATAGTAGTGGTGGTGACAATTCACTCGCCTTTCCACGGTGAATGAATAGTGAATTTCGATTGTGTTTTCTGTAAATTTGAACGTTTTTCGTTCAGAATATGGAGAGGCCCAAGAAGGAAAGTTTGTTTAGGATATTTCGATCTACAATATACGTAAATCTTATAGCCAAACTCGCAAAACCGACGGAGTGAACAGTAACTCCGACGATGTCATTTCTCTCCCACTATTCTCTAGTATTATTCCTAAACGTATTATTCATCATACACCATATACACGAGCTAAAGACAATACAAATGGGGCACCACATTAAAGATTTTCTTCCTTACAAAATAAAGCTAGACAACAACAATAGTACAATAAGTTTCCTCAATCTCAGTTTCAAAACTATAACCGTGGTCCACTTTCAAAGGGTGAACCATACTTGCCAAACATGTCGCTAACAAGGACGTAATGTTAGTTTCGGTTCCAAAAGGATTATAATCCTTCACAAATGCAACAGTTGTTTGCTGCTATAACAATTGCATAAACTCTATCAGAAATTCAATTTCAGAATTTGGAAACATGCTGGTATTCAAATACCGGATCAACCAATCATATGATTCTCCTTTGTTGAAGGAGAGCCATTTCTTAATTATCTAAAACCATAAGCGAACCTAGTACTGCCGAATAGGGTTGTTTAGCGAGGGTGGTACTTACAACTTAAAAAAAGAGAAAGTCGCAATCCATTGCCATGGAAATGGATCACGACCTCATCAAACTTGTCCATAAGTACAACTTATGCGAAGGGAGTTTAATACGTTCTATCTCAATTCAAACTAAAAGATGTGCTTTTGTTCCAAAGATGAAGCAAAATTTGTTATCAATAGCCAAATTCACTAATGATAACAGTTATTCTATTCAACTTTATCCATGGGGTTATTCTGTGGAGGATTTGGCTATAAGGAAAAAGCTTCTAATGGAACCTGTTGAAGCAATCTTTATCCACTTCATCTTGCTAGCACTAAATAAGGAATTCAGCAAATGTTTTGATGAAGGAGAAAGCCTTTCTCAGTTCAAAAACCACTCTTGAAATGTGGCACAACCGTTTGGGACATCCTAATTTTGAAGTTATTCGCTCTTTGTCTTCAAATATATGCTTGGAGTTTGTTGGTACTTTGAATAAAAATTTTGTTTGTGAATCTTGTCAATTGGGAAAAAGTAGAAAATTATTGTTTGCTTCTTCCAATAGATGCTCTCCTCATCCTTTATTTTTGATACATTGTGATATTTGAGGTGCTGCACCAATTTCATTTATTTTTGGATATACTTATTACATAATATTTGTAGATGATTTTAGTCGATTTGTGTGGCTTTATCCTATAAAAGTCAAAAGTGATAGTGTGACGTGTTTTATTCACTTTAAAAGGGTGATCAAAAATCAATTGTCTACACAAATTAAATTCTTTCAGAGTGATGGAGCCTTAGAGTTAACAAAGGGAGCATTCAAATTAGTTTTTGATGATAGTGGTATTATTTCTTGAATCTCACGTCCTTATACCCAACAACAAAAAGGTATCTCTTAAGGGTGGCAATTTGGGTCATAACACGCGAACATGACATGAATACGACACGAACACGATACACGATTAATAAATGGATCGGATTCGTGTTGAAAATGTTCAACACACCAACCCGTTTAATGACACAAATAGTTAAACATATTTTGTATATCTTGAACGTGTAAACTTATTTAATGATATAAATTGTTTACCTACTTACAACATATATATTATAAAATTAAAATTTTATATTATCAAGTAAATTAATTTATAAAATAATAAATGATGATGATTTTAACAATATTTTATACTAATAATGATTTATATTCTAAAAATAATTTTAATTGATATAAATATATAGCATATAATGTATTATGCATAACTAGGTTAAACAGTTAAGTAAATTATGTAAATTAAATATGACACGATTATAACACGTGGGTAACACGTTTAATAACCGTGTCGGATCCCTGTTTTATGTCTTGACACGAATAATTAAATGGGTCGACACAAAAGACACGAATTGCCACCCCTAGTATCTCTGAGTGTAAGCATCGACATATTACCAAGTTGGGACTCTTTCTTATGTTTCATAGCTCCATGCCTAAAAAATATTGATCGGAAGCTTTTAGCAATACTGCTTATCTTATTAACAAGTTGCCCACACGTATATTGAACTCAAAATCTCCTTATGAAGTGCTTTCCAAAAGCGTCCTGATTACACGATTCTTCGCGCTTTTGGGTGTACTTGTTATCCTCATTTAGGACCATACAAAGAAGATAAGCTAAGCCCAAAAATGTTACATGCATCTTCTTGGGATATAGTGATTAATGCAAAGGCTATTATTGTCTAAATCCTAAGCCTGGAAAGGTTTATATTTCTAGACACGTGGTGTCTGTTGACCCAGGTATGGCAACCCAAGAGGGGGGGTGAATTGGGTTTTTATTTATCAAAACAGATTTAGAAAACTTTTCTTGAAAGATCAAAATTAGTTCACTCTTTCTTTGAAAATAAAGGTGAAGAAGATGAAATTAGAATTTATCAAAGATGCAATCAAAAGAATAATAATGATGAACAATCACAAGTGCAAGTAAATATAAAGAGGAAAGGGATAGAGAGACTGCAAACTCAATTTACGTGGTTTGGCAAACCTTGCCTACGTCCACAGGCTCCTAACTCCACGAGCTAAGCTTTCCACTAAGTTGTAGAATCTTTACAACTTGCTTGATGAACAACCTCACCAAGACTTTTTCTTCCAACTCTTGATAACACCACACCAAGAGTTCTTCTTGATGAACAACCTCACCAAGGCAACTTCCTTCAACCCTTGATAACACCACACCAAGAGTTCTTCTTGATGAACAACCTCACCAAGGCAACTTCCTTCAACTCTTGATAACACACAACAAGAGTTCTCTCAAGGATAACTATTATCCTTTACAATAATATCTCACTCTCACCACAATACAAGAACAAAGATAATTTTTACAACAAAAGTATAACTCTCTTCAAAGAGTAGATAAATAATATAAAAGCTCTCTAGACTTGATATTTCTCTTGTTTTTTGCTTGATAAAATGCTTCTCTTGCACTGTTGAATGCATGGGAGAATGGCTCCTTTTATAGGCAAATGAGATGAACTTAATCAAGTGAAGACACCATCTCCAAATTTTCTGCCCACCATAAAAACCGTAATCTTGTCTGCCATTTTTGTCAATGTTCCGTTTGAAATTTGAAAATCTGTAAAACATAAAAGATCTGCACATTTGAATAAGCTTTCCAACGCATCAAGAATCAAGTCATTTGGATATCTGTAGCTCAAGATATGGCCAAAACACCATTCGGTGCTCAAGTGACTTGATTTTTCTTCCATGTGTCTGTCCATTGATTTGAATGATAATTCTGTCAGCCTTTCATTTGAAATTTGAATTTCTTCAAAACATAAAAGATCTTCATATTTGAATAAGCTTTCCAAAACATTAAGAATCAAAGCAATTGGATATCTCTATCTTAAGATATGGCCAAAACACCATTCGGTGCTCATGTGAGTTGATTTTTCTTCTCTGTGTCAGTCCACCGAATTGCATGTCAATTATGTCGGTCTTCCATTTGAAATTTGAATTTCTTCAAAACATATGAAATGTGCCCATTAAGTCATATTTCTAATGCCGCAAGAATCAAGTCATTTTGATTTTTCTAGCTCAAGATATGTCCAAAAGAGTATTCGGTGCTCATGTCAGCTGCTTCCATTTGTCTTTCACTTGCATGATGATTTGGACGATCTTGCACTTAAAATTTGAATTTCTTTAAAACATATGAAATGTTATAAATTGAGTAAGTTTTCCAAAGGCTCAAGAATCACATTATTTGGATATTTGTAGAGAAATATATGACCAATTGATAGAACATTGCTCATATATCACATTCCTTGAATCAAACCTTGTACTTAAACTTTGATGCCTTTAACATGTAGTCTTCTCCTAAGCTTCAACACTTCATTTTAATAAACCCCTTCTTGATTTTATAATTATTTCAATAATCTTATTCTTGCACATAAATAAATATATTAGTAAATCTCAATGAATCAATGTGTATTGTTATCATCAAAATTATCATATAGCCATAGGGCTAACAATCTCCCCCTTTTTGATGATGACAAACCATTGATTGCTTTAAAATAATATCTAAAATCAAGAATGAAAATGAAATCAAGAATAAACAAAAAGAGAGCAATTGTGATAAATACAAGCAATCCAACCATTTCTCCCCCTTTTGTTATCATCAAAAAGATGTAATCAAATTAATTACTCCCCCTAAATATATTCTCCCCCTTAACATATGTTACCATTCAAAGATTATCAAATAAAAGAAAAATTAAGTATATCCAACATGCCTAATTCTCTTCTAATTATGCAAAATCTATCTTGACTAAGGGGTTTAGTAACTATATCAGCTAATTGTTTTTCGGTGGGAACAAATTCTAAAGAAATATTACCTTTTTGCACATGATCTCTAATAAAATGATGTCTAATCTCTATATGCTTAGTCCTAGAGTGTTTTATTGGATTTTTTGAAATGTTGATGGCAGTTGTATTGTCACATTTGATGGGAATATGATCAAATACCACACCATAATCTTTTAAAATTTGTTTCATCCAAAGAGATTGTGCACAACAACTTCCTACTGCAATATACTCGGCTTCCGCGGTTGATAAGGCAACAGAATTTTGTTTTCTACTAAACCATGAGACTAATGCATATCCTAGAAAATGGCAATAGCCACTAGTGCTCTTTCTATCAAGAAGACTTCCAGCAAAGTCTGCATCTGAATAACTAATTAGATCAAAATTATCACACTTAGGATACCAAAGACCTAGATTTATGGTTCCAAGAAGATATCTAAATATCCTTTTTACAGCCTTAAGGTGAGATTCCTTTGGACAAGATTGAAATCTAGCACACATACACACACTAAACATAATATCGGGTCTACTAGCAGTTAAATACAAAAGAGAGCCAATCATACCTCGATATTTTTTTACCTCAACATCTTTTCCTTTCTCATCTTTGTCAAGCTTGGTTAATGTACCCATAGGTGTGTTATATGTCCTTGAATTATCCATGCCAAACTTCTTGAGAAGATCTCTTGTGTATTTAGCTTGATTTATGAAGATCCCATCCATTGATTGCTTAATTTGAAGTCCAAGGAAGAAATTTTATTCTCCCATTAAGCTCATTTCAAATTCTTGTTGCATACACTTGGAAAATTCTCAATTCCTTTGGTAATTCTTGGGAAGAATCATTTACTTTCTCAAGCTTTTCTTGTTGAAGTTGTAAATCATCTTGACTCTTTTCATCAAGCCTTGATTCCTTGATTTGCCTTTCTACTTCAACATTATCATCATCTAAATTCTTTGAAGAAATCACATTAGTTTCATCAAATTCAACATGCATAGAATCTTCAATAGCAAGAGTCTTTTTATTAAAAACTCTATATGCTTTACTATGGTTGGAGTAGCCAACAAAAATTCCAACATCGGCTTTTGCATCAAATTTTCCAAGGTTATCCTTGGTGTTTAAAATAAAACATTTACATCAAAAAAAACTTTAAAAAATCCAATGTTGGGTTTTCTTCCTTTCCAAAGTTCATAAGGAGTTTTCTTTATTAAAGCTCTAATATGGACTCTATTGATTATAAAGCATGCGGTATTAACGGCTTCGGCCCAAAAATATTTTGGCAAATTATTTTCAAGTAACATGGTCCTAGCCATTTCTTGGATAGTCCTATTTTTCCTCTCAACAACACCATTTTGTTGTGGAGTTCTAGGTGCGAAAAAATTATGTTCAAAACCATTTTCACCACAAAGATTTTCAAACGCGACATTGTCTACTTCACCACCATGATCACTTCTAATGGATACAATAGAATGCCCTTTTTGATTTTGGACTCTTTTTGCAAATTTTGAAAAAGCTTGTATGGCCTCATTTTTAGTTTTCAAGAATAATACCCAAGTGAATCTTGAATAATCATCCACAATAACAAAAACATAATACTTTCCACCAAGGCTTTGAGTTCTTGATGGTCCAAATAAATCCAAATGAAGTAATTGTAGAGGTTTATTTGTTGAAATAAATTTCTTTTGTTTAAAAGAAGTTCTCACTTGTTTTCCAAATTGACAAGCATCACAAATCTTATCCTTTTCAAATTTTATTTTTGGAAGACCATCAACTAAATCATTTTTAGAAATTTTTGAAATTGTGTCCATGCTAGCATGACCTAATCTTCTATGCCATAACCAAGCATCATGATTAACAATGAAACAATTTTCTACATGATCATTAACATCAATATCAATTGTATAAATATTACCACATCTATTACCAACAAATAATGTCTTATTGTTACTAACATCCTTAATCACACATCTATTAGGCTCAAAAGTAACAAAATATCCCTTATCACACAATTGACTAATGCTAATCAAATCATGTTTTAAACCATGAACAAGCAAAACATCTTTAATAATAGGTGAAGAAGGGTTACCAATATCACCATGTCCGATTACCCTTCCTTTGGTATTATCACCGAAGGTCACATATCCTCCTTTCTTCATGATTAATCTTGAAAATTTGGAGGCATCTCCGGTCATATGCCTTGAGCATCCACTATCTAAGTACCACTTGTGTTTGCACTCCTTTTTTTCTACAATCAACATTAAAAGAGCGACTTTTTGGTACCCAAATGTTCTTGGGTCCTTGGGGTTAGTTATGGTACTTTTTAGAATCCATATTTGTTTCAAATTAGGATTTCTCTTAATGTAACAAGAATGCATTTTGTGTCCTTTTCTTCCACAATAATTACATGAATGCTTAGGATTATTCCTAGAAGATGCATGAACAAAATAGTTTTTAAAATACTTTTGATTTTTATGAGTTTTATATCCTAAACCTTTTTTATCAAAAACACACCTTTGGTTTTGTAACATAGAATTCAAATTTTTTGTGCTTTTTGTAAAACTATCAACAATATTTCTTAAGTCATCATTTTCCTTTTTCAAAATAACTTTTTCTTTCTCTAATTTATCAAAATCCTTTTGTTTTAAAATGTCATTTTCAGTTTTTAATAAATGTATTTGACTTTCCAAACTTTCCAAATCTTTTTGCTTTAAAATTTCATTTTTATTTTCTAAAGCTTCATTTATTTCCACCAACTCTTCTAATTGAGATAACATGATTTTTGACTTCTTTTTGAAAGCATTGATTTTTGAGTTTTTCTTATCAATTTGCACATGTAAATTTTGGAATGCTTCAAGTAATTCATCATATGAAAGTTTAGGATCATAGTTTAGAATACTTAACTCATCGTCACTTAAAGCCATGAAGCACATGTTTGCCACTTCGCAATCTTCTTCTTCGGTAGAGCTAGCTTCACTATCATCCCAATTTGTGGCTTTCATTGCTTTGGATTTCTTGGTTTGACTTTTGAAGTAAGGACAATCCATCTTTACATGTCCCGGTTTCTTGCACTCATAGCAAATGACTTTATCATTTTTCTTATCTTGCTTTGAGCTTTGCCCTTTGTACTCCCTTCTAGAGTTCTTCTTGAATCCTTGGTTTCTTCTAATCATCCTTTTTAGCTTCCTTGTGATGAATGCAAGATCTTCATCATCTCCTTCATCGTTGGACTCATCATCTTCTTTTGTTGAAGATTTGAAAGCGATATTTTTCTTTTTCTTGAAATCTTCTTCGTTCTCTTTCAAGGTGATTTCATGAGTCATGAGAGAACCCATAAGTTCTTCTAATGGTAGTTTGGTGAGGTCCTCTGCTTCTTGAATTGCCGTCACCTTTGGCTCCCAAGATTTTGGTAGACACCTAAGAATCTTTCTCACAATTTCTACATTAGAATAAGATTTACCAAGAGATTTCAAACTATTAATAATATCCGTAAATCTAGTAAACATTTCAAAAATTGATTCATTCGATTTCATCTTAAAAAGCTCATAACTATGAACTAGCATACTAATTTTAGATTCTTTAACTTGACTAGTTCCTTCATGAGTTACTTCAAGTGTGTTCCATATTTCTTGTGCCGTAGAACAAGTAGATATTCTATTAAACTCATTTCTATCTAGAGCACAATACAACACATTTATAGCTTTAGCATTCAAACTCAATTTCTTTTTAGCATCTTCACTAAACTCTTTAGGTTCTTTAAGCATGCATTCCCCATTTTCAATTTTGGTAGGAACAAAAGGTCTTTCCAAAACAATAGACCATAAATCATAATCAAAATATTTCAAGAAAATACTCATTCTAGTTTTCCAATAAGAGTAATCACTTCCATTAAAAAATGGAGGTCTAGAAATAGAAAGCCCCTCAACATATGAAGTTGAATTAAAAGTTGCCATAGCTCAAAATCGGTTAAGATTTAAAAAAAATTGAGCACCCTTGCTCTGATACCACTTGTTGACCCAGGTATGGCAACCCAAGAGGGGGGGTGAATTGGGTTTTTATTTATCAAAACGGATTTAGAAAACTTTTCTTGAAAGATCAAAATTAGTTCACTCTTCTTTGAAAATAAAGGTGAAGAAGATGAAATTAGAATTTATCAAAGATGCAATCAAAAGAATAATAATGATGGACAATCACAAGTGCAAGTAAATGTAAAGAGGAAAGGGATAGAGAGAGTGCAAACTCAATTTACGTGGTTCGGCAAACCTTGCCTACGTCCACGGGCTCCTAGCTCCACAAGTTAAGCTTTCCACTAAGTTGTAGAAATCTTTACAACTTGCTTGATGAACAACCTCACCAAGACTTTTTCGTTCAACCCTTGATAACACCACACCAAAGTTCTTCTTGATGAACAACCTCACCAAGGCAACTTCTTTCAACCCTTGATAACACCACACCAAGAGTTCTTCTTGATGAACAACCTCACCAAGGTAACTTTCCTCAACTCTTGATAACACACAACACGAGTTCTCTCAAGGATAACTATTATCCTTTACAATAATATCTCACTCTCACCACAATACAAGAACAAAGATAATTTTTACAACAAAAGTATAACTCTCTTCAAAGAGTAGATAAATAATATAAAAGCTCTCTAGACTTGATAATTCTCTTGCTTTTTGCTTGATAAAATGCTTCTCTTGCACTTGTTGAATGCATGGGAGAATGGCTCCTTTTATAGGCAAATGAGATGAACTTAATCAAGTGAAGACACCATCTCCAAATTTTCTGCCCACCATAAAAACCGTAATCTTGTCTGCCATTTTTGTCAATGTTCCGTTTGAAATTTGAAAATCTGTAAAACATAAAAGATCTGCACATTTGAATAAGCTTTCCAACGCATCAAGAATCAAGTCATTTGATATCTGTAGCTCAAGATATGGCCAAAACACCATTCGGTGCTCATGTGACTTGATTTTTCTTTCATGTGTCAGTCCACCAAATTGAATGATAATTCTGTCAGCCTTCCGTTTGAAATTTGAATTTCTTCAAAACATAAAAGATCTTCATATTTGAATAAGCTTTCCAAAACATTAAGAATCAAAGCAATTGGATATTCTCTATCTTAAGATATGGCCAAAACACCATTCGGTGCTTATGTGAGTTGATTTTTCTTCTCTGTGTCAGTCCACCGAATTGCATATCAATTATGTCAGTCTTCCATTTGAAATTTGAATTTCTTCAAAACATATGAAATGTGCTCCATTAAGTCATCTTTCTAATGCCACAAGAATCAAGTCATTTTGATTTTTCTAGCTCAAGATATGTCCAAAAGAGTATTCGGTGCTCATGTCAGCTGCTTCCATTTGTCTTTCACTTTGCATGATGATTTGGATGATCTTGCACTTAAAATTTGAATTTCTTTAAAACATATGAAATGTTATAAATTGAGTAAGTTTTCCAAAGGCTCAAGAATCACATTATTGGGACATTTGTAGAGAAATATATGACCAATTGATAGAACATTGCTCATATATCACATTCCTTGAATCAAACCTTGTACTTAAACTTTGATACCTTTAACATGTAGTCTTCTCCTAAGCTTCAACACTTCATTTTAATAAACCCCTTCTTGATTTTATAATTATTTTAATAATCTTATTCTTGCACATAAATAAATATATTAGTAAATCTCAATGAATCAATGTGTATTGTTATCATCAAAATTATCATATAGCCTTAGGGCTAACAGTGTCTAACGAGTTCACTTTTCCCTTACAGCTATGACATCTGATTCATGTACAATGGATACCTATCACTCTTGGATTTATTTGCCTATTCCATCTACATTATCACCATCAAGTTTGAACTCTATTTCTTTGACAAATCAATTAGATCTAAATATGAAAAACGAGACCAATATTGATGATCTTTCTACATTCGGTTCACAAATACCATCTTCTTCCTTATCACTACCAGCCCCTGAATTAGAAGCTCCTCTCACTATTAATTCCAAACCCTACACGACCTATTCCTACTCATCCCATGATGACACGTCTTAAAGATGGTATAGTCAAACTTAAACAGCAGTCTTATTTGACCACTACCAAATATCCTATACCACAAGCTTTTATAGTATCTTTTCCCTCACCAAATAAAACTAAACCTTCTACTTATCACCAAGCTACAAAGGATCCTAAGTGGTGTATTGCTATGCATCAAATGGTATTTGGTCTCTTGTTCCAAGACATCCTTCCATGACTATTATTGGTTCTAAATGGATTTATAGGATAAAAGAAAAACTAGATGGTTCCATTGAGCATTATAAGGCTTGCCTCATTGCTAAAGGAGATAAACAACAAGAAGGTGTGGACTATACTGAAACTTTTAGTCTACTTGTGAAGCTTTCTACAATTCGCATAGTTTTGTCTCTTGCTCTTTACTCATCATTGGACAATTTGATAACTTGATATCAAAAATGCATTTCTCCATGGGATTCTTACCGAAGAGGTTTTTATGGAGCAACCACCATGCTTCCGTGACAATTCTTATCCCACATATGTTTGTCATCTTTATAAAGTCATATATGGGCTTAAATAAGCCCCCCGTGCTTGGTTTCAATTATTTAGTGGTTTTCTTTATCAATATAGTTTTATTTTTAGCAAAGCTGATTCAAGTGTGTTTGTTTTTCAATCTCATGTTAGCACTATGGTTCTTTTGCTCTATGTTGACGACATCATTTTGACTCATAGTTGCTTTTCTTTACTTCAATCTTTTGTTCAACAACTTAGCACAGAATTTGCAATGAAGGATTTGGGTGATCTTCATTACTTTTTGGGTATTGAAGCTAAGCATACTAGTCGAGGACTTCATCTTTGCCAAACCAAATATGCTCTTGCTCTTTTATCATGAACTAATATGTTAGAAGCAAAACCTTGTACTAATCCAATTTCAATTGGCTCTAAACTTTCTAGCCATGATGCTGATCCATTATCCGATCCTTCAACTTACAAGCAAGACATGGGTGGTCTTCAATATCTTACTTTGATGCGATCGGATATCACCTATGCTATTAACTAGGTCTACCAATTTATGCATTCTCCTGCACATACTCATATTCAAGTTGTAAAACATATTTTTCGATATAGCAAAGGTATTATTGACATTGGCGTTAACCTGATGCCATGCTCTTCATTTTCCTTACATGCATTCTCTGATGCTAACTGGGCCAGCTGTCCAAATGATCGTCGATCTACAACTGGTTATTGTTTTTTTCTTAGTTCAAATCTTGTGACTTGGTCTTGCAAGAACCAACCAACTATGGCTCACTCTAGTGTCGAAGCTGAATATCGTGCTCTTACATGTGTTGCTGCTGAATTGAAATGGTTGTGTTCTCTTCTTGCGGAACTTCACATTCCACTTCAAACTCCTTGCCCTCTTTACTATGATAATGTCAATGCTACCTACATTGCTGCCAATCCTGTATTTCATGCCCACACCAAAGACATTGACATTGACTACCACTTCATTCGTGATCCTATTACAGCTAGAATTCTCAACATACAATTTGTTCGCATGGATAACCAACTATAGATATATTTACAAAGAGACTGTCTTCTTCTCAATTCCACATGCTTCTTGACAAACTTATGATGTGCTCACCCCTCATTAGTTTGTAGGGCGCTGTTAAGTGATTGTAATTGCTTGATTCTTACCCTGTAATTGCTTGATTCTTGCTCTGTATTACTTGATTCCAGCCATGTAATTGCTCCTCAGGTATCTCCATTAATTTAGCAACTTATCTGATGTGAATAATTGGTTTAACGAGTTTCCTTTCTAGTTTAATTAGTTTCCTCATTAGCTTGCCAACCCATTGTATAAATAGTTATACATATTGTATAGTTTATTCAAGCAATACACAATTATTTACACTTTTTAAGAGATTCCATGCCAATCTCACTTGGAAGAGTCATAAGACTTCTGCAATCTTTTATATTCAACAAGATAAGAGCCTTTTGTGCACTAGCAAAGATGGGTGAATTTTACACAATCTTGTACATCCTTCAAGACTAACCTCTTAAAGATTTGGGATCTCTTTGAAGTCGGGTGTCTTCTTAAGCATCTTAGCATAGCTAAGATTGATAACTTTCAACTTGTTTAAAGGCTATTAACAATGTATATAAACAAAAAAATTATTTTTTTTAGTTTTTCATATTTAAGAATAACAAACGTTTTCAATAAATACTCGGTGGAAAAGTACAAATAAATCTTACTAATATTTCCTTCCAAAGTTGTTCGATGCAACTATACAACAATTCAAGTATAACAAGTTTCTCCAATTGCAAAATTGATAGCAAGCATTTTGAAGAATATCCATGCCGATCAAGTAAACTTAATTCGTTTGAAAGGTACTTGAGGTCTTCCAAAAATTGAGCGTTACGAATTCTGAGCAATCTTAAGTGAGTCATCTTTAAAAAGGCTTTAGAGCTTACGTTTACCTCCATGTCATTTTCATTTTTTTGTCTTTTACTACTTGAGTTCCTTGAAATATATTTAAAGGCAAGGAATAAGTGAAGAATATATTGTCAAGGCATTCATAAAATTATATAAGCAATTTAATATATTCAAGAAAACATAAATTAGATAACAAATAATTAAGGTGCACATTTTGAATTTTCAAGCAATCCTAAGATGATCATCTTTGAAAAGGTTTAACACTCACATTTAATTGCTCCTCTTCTTCAAGTAGTATACCTTCAACATTTTTACTTCCCTATAATTGACATTAAAAGCAATATTAGTGAATGAATAAACTTTATAAACATTGCCATATATAAGTATATATGGAGACTTATATATTTGGTTAAATGAGTTAATAAATTTGAAAAGAAAAAAGTGGTGTTAAGTAAATTATTCTTACTATTACATCCTTGATTCTTGCACATGCTGGGCATAGCTTGCCTTGCGCTATGCCAAGGCTTGGATGGGGCAGCAACGGTGCATGCCAACGAGAAGCGCACGGGTGAGCACTTAAGCAAGGTGGGATAACACCCACGCACGGATAGCAGGCGTGATGTGTGGAGCGCACAGGAGTTGGGCGCAACACAACGATGCAAAGCGTATGTTGAGGGCAACGTAGTGCAACGACACTAGCACATGCACGCATGCGGGCTGGGACGCTTGCGAGGCAGCAAGCACACGCACGGATAGCGCGCAACAAGGCAGCGACATGGCGCATGGCATCGGGCGACATGGCGCGCAGCAGCGGTTCATGGTACAAATGGGTGTGTTAGTGGGCATTAATCATGGCACATGTCCAAAGCGATATGGTCTCCTAAAATGAAGAACATAGTGGGCTGGAAGTTATTTCCTAAAGTGTATGAAGTGGCAGCACAAATGGTGGGCTGCACTTCCCCACTAACGTGGTGGTTGAGTGGACTCAACCATGTCCCAAATTGTAGGAGTGGAAGTGGGTAGTTACTCGGAGAAGTTATTCCTATGTTCCATGCCATGATCTCCACTCATGGGTAGTTATGCTTGTAAGGGGAAGTGGGAAGTTACTTGGGGAAGTTATTCCCATGTTTCATGCCATGATCTCCAATCATGGGTGGTTATGCTTGTGAGAGGAAATGGGAAGTTACTAGAGGTAGTTATTCCCATGATCTCCACTCGTGGGTAGTGGAGGAAGCATGTGGCAACGTAGGAGTGTGCCACCTCGTCTAGTAGTTAGGGATGTCAACTACATAGACCATGTGGCGCTTAGCCCATGAAAATAGGACCTAGTAATTAGAGGTGTTGGTTGGCTCTTTTCCTATAAATGGTACCAAGATGGGTGGGCTGGAAACACACACAAGACACACGAACAAGAGAAGCAAGAGAGTGCTTGCTCTAGAGAGGAAAACACTTAGCGAACGAAGTAGTTAGTGTTTATGTGGGTGTTTCCAGCACACCAGCTTGGGGAAGATTGTAATCTTTTCTTTTGAGGTAATAAAAGAAGAGTTGGAAGTCGGTGCTTCCATAAATCCATTGTGTGCATTCGAAAATTTGTGGGTTGGGTTGCACAGGTTCACGGGTGATAACCTCCAAAGCGGTTTATTGAGTAGCTGGCTGAGCGTGGCTTAGCGCTATCACAAGACACTCCGCTTAGCAAGAAAAAGTCCTGTGACAAGTGGTATCAGAGCGCGGTTAAGGTAACTTTGCGTGACTCATTTCTACCTACTAACATTCTGGTTATTTTTTGAACACAATGTCTGACGAGACACTGAAAGATAGATTGGCATGATTAGAGGTGCTGGTCGGGGCGCCTCAGGCTTAAAACGTGGGGAGCCTTGAAGAGCAATTTGAGATGCTTATGATTGAGGTTGCAACTCTGCGTGGAACTCTGAAAGAGTTCATGCGCGAGGTACATGAGAGATTTGATGCTATTTCAGAGGATATCATTGCTTTGATGGATACATTTAAGCGGAGCCTTGCTAATATAGACGATGAGGTGAAAATACTCAAGCAAGCAGTGAGTAATGCACCAGGGGCGAGTGAGGCAGTCATTTCAAAGATTAAGGCAGCAAAACTAAAAACTTTTGGTGGAGCAAGAAACGCCAAAGAGCTAGAAAATTTCTTGTGGGATATGGAGCAGTATTTCAAGGCTGCTAGGGTACCCGAGGCCGAGAAAGTGAGTATCACTAACATGTAGTTGGTAGGTGATACGAAGCTTTGGTGACGCACTCGAATCCAAGAGGATACCGATGCAACACGACTAGTTATTGAAACATGGAAAACTCTTCTACCTTGCGATGCGAGATGGCTAGCAAGAGAGAGCTTGAAGAAGCTCAAGCACACAGGAGCTATGTCGGAGTACATAAAGGAATTTAGTTCTTTGATTTTGGACATCAAGAACATCTCGGACGACGACAAGCTTTTCAATTTAATGTCGGGATTGCAGCCATGGGCGCAAGCGGAGTTGCGTAGGCAAGGGGTAAAGGATTTACCCAATGCAATCACTGCTGTGGATGGCTTGGTGGACTTCAAGCTTGGGTCTCCTTCTCCACCCAAGAAGTCTGAGGAAAAGAAAAAGTCTGGAGCTTCTAAACATGATGGCAAGAAGCGAGAAGCCGAGTCCAGCAAAACCAAGCAAGGGGATTCGCACAAAAAGAAAAGGGGGAGTATGGGGTGCTTCATTTGCGATAGACCTTATAGGGCAAAGGATTGCCCAAAATGAAGTCGGCTTAATGCCTTGGTGACAGATAGTAAGCACAAGGAGAAAGAGAAGGAGGTACTTCTTACTCATATGAATTCTTTGCAATTGTTGAATAACATCTATGGCATGTGCGACACTCCGAGGCTCATGTTCATTTGGGTGTTTATCGACGGGCAAGCGTTGCACACTATGCTTGACACGGGTGCTACACACAATTTCCTAGCATTAAAGGAAGTTGATCGACTAGAAATTGGCATAGAGAGCTCACCATGTGAAGTGAAGGCGGTGAACTCAAGAGTGATGCCAACATGTGGTATGGCTTCCGCGGACATACGAATTGGTTCGTGGGAAGGGTTGATAAATTTGACGATAGTGCCTATTGATGACTTCACACTAATACTAGGTATGGAATTCTTTCTCTAGTATAATGTTTCTTTGATTCCTTACTTACGTATGGAATTCTTTCTCTAGTATAATGTTTCTATGATTCCTTACGTACTATAGAAATACCGGATCCTACGAATTCGGTTACTGGGAAATGCCAACTATTAGCAAATGGGAGGAGTGGAATGCCATTAATGCAGTCTACTAAATAGTTTAGCACAGGCTTGAAGAGGGGAGAAACTTCGTATATGGCGGCGCTTGTTGAGATCAAGCCAGATCAGGTTGTGGAGGTACCTGATGCGTATGCTGCCTTGTTGGAGGAGTTCACAGATGTAATCCCTCCAACGCTCCCAAAACCCTTGCCACCGAGACGTGCAATTGATCACCACATTGAGTTGGAACCTGGTGCAAAACCCCCTGCCCAAGTTCCTTATTGAATGGCGCCTTTCGAGTTGGCGGAACTGTGGAAGCAACTAGACGAGCTGCTGGATGTGGGGTATATTCAGCCTTCAAAAGCTCCCTATGGCGCGCCAGTGTTGTTCCAGAAGAAGCAGGATGGTACCTTGCGGATGTGCGTGGACTATCACACATTAAACAAAGTGACAGTAAAGAATAAGTATCCAGTCCCCAATGTTGCTGACTTATTCGATCGTTTGGGACAAGCCTCCTGCTTCACAAAGCTGGATTTGCGTTCAGGGTATTGGCAAGTTCGGATTGCAAAGGATGATGAACCGAAGACGTCATGTGTCACTAGATATGGTTTTTTTGAATTTCTTGTAATGCCATTTGGGCTTACTAATGCCCTGGCTACTTTTTGCAATTTAATGAATGATGTCCTTTATGATTACCTTGATCATTTTTTGGTTGTCTATCTAGACGACATTGTGGTGTACAGTGAGACCTTGGATGATCACCTCGATCATCTTAGGCTGGTGCTTTCGAGGTTGCGAGCGCACCAACTTTATGTCAAGAAGGAGAAATGCGAATTCTGTAGACGGGAAGTGATGTTCCTAAGGCATTGGGTGAGACAAGGTAGAATTCGGATGGATGAGAGGAAGGTCAAGGTGATACTTGACTGGCCTGTACCAACAAAGTTGACCAAATTGAGATCTTCCTTGGGATTAGCCAACTATTATCAAAAATTCATTGAGGGATACTCAAAGAAGGCGAGTGCTCTCATAGATTTGCTAAGGAAAGATCGCCAATGGGAATGGATGGAGGCACAACAACATGCTTTCGAGAAAATTAAAAAGGCAGTGGCATTGGAACCAGTGTTGAAGCTGCCCGACTTTGGGAAGCCATTTGAGGTACACACGGATGTGTCCGATAGATCCATTGGAGGTGTGCTGGTCCGAGATGGTCATCTGATAGCTTTCGAGAGTAGAAAGTTGATGGATGCAGATCAACGATATTCTACACACGAAAAGGAGATGACAACAGTAGTGCATTGCCTCAATATGTGGCGACATTACTTGCTAGGTACAAAATTCACTATGTTTACAGATAATATGGCTAACACTTATTTAAAGACGCAGAGGAAGTTGTCTCCAAAGCAAGCAAGGTGGCAAGAGTTCCTTACTGAGTTTGATTTTGTGTGGGTACACAAACTTGGGCGGCAAAACCAGGTAGCGGATGCTCTCAGCCGCAAAGACGTTGAGGCCTATGTTTCAACCTTAACATTGGTGGAATCAGACTTTATTGACAAAGTGAGGCAGCAAGTGGATGAGGATTATGCTTATTGCAAACTCCGTGATGAGATCAAGCAGGGGCTTGTGCGGAGGTATTGACTCGAGGATGAGCTCATTTATGCACGTGGCAACAAATTGTATGTTCCCAAGGGTGGGGACCTACAAAGACAATTATTGAGGGAGACACATAACCCTTATTGGGCAAGACATGTAGGGGTTGATGATGAACACTTAAATATGCATGTTTAATAAGAGTTTAATTCATCATATTGCATTAATAGTGTCATTAAATTCCTCAACTTAAGCATATTTGTAGCATTTGCATCTTTGGAATTAATTTCTCTTAATTTTGGTTTTGTTACAGGTTCGGTAAAATGGGCATAACTCTCTATTTATAGATCAGAATGGTGCAATTCTTAATGTTTTGGAAAGCTGATTCAATTGTCTACAAGATTGCATTTCACAAGCATCATCAAATTCGGGCTCTTAGTGGACCAAAATTGGGCTTGAAGTGAACCCATCTACAGTCTCGGCCCAGTCTGACCAGGCCTCAGTATTTGGACCGTATCTCTCAAAATACGTATCCAAATTGTGCAAATCAATATGTTCTAGAAAGCTGAGAGAAATATCTACAACTTTCATGAAGACATGTGATTAAAATTCACAACATTTCGATGTCAAAATTGATGGTCAAAGTCGGTGCCTAATGATCCCAATTGTCAAAGATATTTACAACTAATATTTGACAATTATGCCCTTGTAATTTGACAAGTTTGCCCCTGGATGTATCTATAAATAGAGGTGCCTTGTGACCCATTAGGGCATCTTGGCCTTGGCTGGAACATTTTGGCTTTGGCTAGGATCTTGTATTGTGTTTTGTGTGTTTATGTTATTAATGAATTTCCTTTTTCTTGCATTTTATTTTCTTTCTATTATAATGTTCTTCTAATTTCTCTTTTGCTAAGGTGAAAGGGTGAAACCCTTGATATGAGAATAAGGATTCTCTAACCCTTAATATGTGCTTAATAATCTTTATCTTATAATGTTTATTCAATATGATTTATATTTAATTTCTTAATCAATCTTGACACCACTCGTAAAGTGGAGGTCTTGATCCATTGTCGACAATCCTTGGCACATCAAATGCTTGGATCCTTTCTAGATGATGTATGGTTCTTCCTTACCGACACGAATCTAGTTAGGAACCTTGATTTGTTGTAGACATATGGTGATTGGCACATTGGATGCTTGAACCCATTTACAAGAAGTGGTATAAATATTGGTAATGAAACAAATATAATTCATATAACTAAAATGGGTTAATTATCCTTATTTGAAATATCAAGGGCGGATCCCCTAACCTTAGCTTTCATTATTATTGTGTTAATTCCTCTTGTATTTTAATTATTCTATTGTTTATGAACTTTTTATTTTATTTACTATGGTAGGTTCTACCACCTTATGAAATTATTCTTTAATTTACTATGGTTGGTTATACCACCTATTTCCATGGATGGTTTTACCTCCTTTTGTCTTTTGTTTTATATTTGAATGGTCGGTAATACCACCTACCATCTTTACATATTTGTTGAGATTATCTTATCATTTCTTTCAATTATTCATATCATATTTGCTTAACTTATAATTTGTAACACTAAAATCCCTTCCTCGTGGATCGACCCCGGTCTCACCGGGTTTTATTACTTCGACACTCCTATACTTGGGAGACAATCCTTTTTCGGATGTGTCAAGTTTTTGGCGCCGTTGCCAGGGAAGGTAAAAATTGGCGTGCAAAATTGTAAGTATTCTCTTTTCTCATCTTAGATCTAAATTTTTTATTTTTGTGTGTTCATCTTTTCCTCTCCTTTCTTCTCCCTTTCTTGCATGAAAATTTGGTCACGAACATCTAGTGGTAGACTTGTTAGAAAAACATCATCTTCCTTAGAAAACATGGCCGACAATCATGAGGAAATATTCACGGATGAAGGGGACAACCGTTCGCAACAAAATGATCAAAACCAACGAAGAACCCTCAAAGACTACATGAATCCGGTAAGGACTAGTGCACCATCTTGTGTAGTTTCTCCTCCAGATTCAATCCATTTCAATTTCAAACCAAGTTTTGTTCGACTTCTACCCACTTTTCATGGCCTTGACATGGAGAACCCATATTCGCACTTGAAACTCTTTGAAGAGGTATGTAGCTCCTACACTGACCCAAATTGTAGCATAAACACCATTAGATTAAAGCTTTTTTTCCTTTTTCTTTAAAAGATAAAGCTAGAACATGGCTACAAAATTTGAGGCCGAATTCCATCAGTTCATGGGATGAGATGAAACAACAATTTTTGAAAAAATTTTTTCCTACCCATAGAACAAATTCTCTTAAAAGACAAATTTCTGATTTCTCTCAAAAACAAGGAGAAACCCTTTACCAATGTTGGGATAGGTATAAGGAACTACTTAATACCTGTCCTCACCATGGGTTTGAAACTTGGAGAATAGTTGCACACTTCTATGAAGGGTTAACACCTCAAGATAGGCAACTAGTGGAATTAATGTGTAATGGAGAATTTAAAGAAAAAGACCCTGAGGAAGCACTTGACTTCCTAGATTCCTTGGCAGAAAAGGCACAAAATTGGACACTGCTGGCACCTAGGAGGTACCAAGCAAGGTCCCAACCTCGACATCCATAGAGTATTTTACAACCTAGGGAAGACCATGACCTTCAAGCCAAATTCGCATCCCTAGCTAGAAAATTCGAGCTTTAGAGATGAAAAAGAGTGGTCAATTGAAATCTATTCAAGAAAATGTCTGTAACATTTGTGATGACAATGACCATTCTACTGATGATTGCCCAACTTTGCCTGCCTTTAGGGAATGTTCTCCATGAAGAAGCCAATGCCTTGAACACTTTCAAAAGGCCAAATCACAATCCATATTCACAAACCTACAATCCTGGTTGGAGAAATCATCCAAATTTTAGCTGGAAAAATGACAATCATGCACAATCTTCACAAGTTCCCTTTTCAAACACGACAAAATTTTCAAAATTCTCATGATCATGCATATGCTCCTCCTCCTAGGAATGACTTTGAAGAGACATTGCATTCATTCATTACAAAGCAAGAGACTTTCAATAGTCAAACTGCTCAAACACTAGCAAATTTGTCAGAAACTCTTGCAAAATTTGCATCTACATTTAGCATCCAAGAGAAGGGAAAATTTCCTTCTCAAACATTGCAAAACCCCAAAGATTAATCTAACTCAAATGCAGGAAGTTCAAGTAACCATTACTTTGACCAAGCCAAGTCAGTCATGACCCTTCGCAATGGTAAGATTGTTGAAAACACATTCCTGACCCTTGTGAGAAAGAAGAAGAATCGATCTCTAAAGGGCAGGAAGAGGCTGCTAAACCAACACCTAGCGAAGAGGAAACCATATCCTCATCTGTGCCTCCATTTCCTCAAGCATTAGCCACACAAAAGAAGCAAACTCACATTCTGAAATCTTTGAAATTTTCAAACAGATAAAGGTCAACATTCCCTTGCTCGATGTGATCAAACAGGTACCTTCTTATGCAAAATTTTTGAAAGACTTGTGCACTGTGAAAAGGAAACTGAATGTGAAAAAGAAGGCCTTTCTAGCCGAGCAAGTAAGTGCTATTCTTCAAAACAATAATACAGTGAAATATAAGGATCCAGGTTGTCCTACAATTTCATGTGTTATTGGAGACCATAAAATTGAACAAGCTTTACTTGATCTTGGTGCTAGTGTGAATTTGCTTCCATACTCGGTTTTTCAAAAACTCAATCTAGGTGAGTTAAAACCGACTTCTGTGACTCTTTTGCTTGCTGATAGATCAATTAAAGTACCAAGAGGAGTAGTAGAAGATGTGTTAGTTCAAGTCGATAATTCATTTACCCAGTGGATTTTATTGTCTTGGACACACAACCAGTGGAAGTATGTAATTCAATTCCTGTCATTTTAGGCGTCCATTTCTAGCTACCTCTAATGCTTTGATTAATTGCAGGAATGGAGTCATGAAGCTATCTTTGGGAACATGACATTGGAACTAAATGTTTTCAATATGTGCAAACAACCACATGAAGAAGAAGATGAAATTGAGGAGGCTAATATGATCGAATCTATTGTGGAAGATCACATCCAAAAAGGGAGTTCTTCTGACCCTTTGGAAACTTGTCTAGTGAATTCATTAGAATCAAGCATGGAACTAGAGTCTGATCTTTCTGATATATGTTCTTTATTGGATTGTGCACAGGTGATGGAAAAAGGCTCAAAATCAAGATTTGAAGAATTGGGGCAAATGAATGAAAGCAAGGAAGATGAAGCTCCCAAGTTAGAATTGAAGCCCTTACCTGAAGGACTGAAATATGCATATCTTGGGGAGAATCAGACATATCCGGTGGTAATTTCTTCATCCCTCACATGCGAGCAACAAGGTAAGTTGATAGAAGTGCTTAAAAGGCATAAAAATGCAATTGGGTGGACTTTAAAAGATATAAAAGGCATTAACCCTTTAATTTGCACACATAGAATACATTTAGAGGAAAATGCCAAAACATCTCAACAACCTCAAAGGAGATTAAATCCACACATGAAAGAGGTCATTAGGCTGAAGTTCTTAAACTACTTGATGTGGGAATTATCTATCCTATTTCTGATAGTAAGTGGGTAAGCCCTACACAAGTAGTACCTAAAAAATCTGGCATCACAGTGTTAAAAATGACAAGGGTGAATTATTGCCAACTCGTGTCCCATCTAGTTGGAGGATGTGCATTGATTATAGAAAATTAAATGCTGTCACTAGAAAAGACCCTTTTCCCTTACCTTTCCTTGACCAAATTCTTGAAAGAGTAGCAGGAAACCCCTACTACTGCTTTCTTGATGGATACTCAGGCTACTATCAAATCCCCATTGCACTTGAAGACCAAGAAAAGACCACATTCACGTGCCCCTTTGGCACTTTTGCATTTAGGAGACTGCCTTTTGGACTTTGTAATGCCCCAGCCACTTTTCAAAGATGCATGTTAAGCATTTTCAGTGACATGGTTGAGCATTGTTTAGAAGTTTTCATGGATGATTTAACTATCTTTGGAAACTCTTTTGATAATTGTCATGAAAATTTTGAAAAAGTCCTAAAAAGGTGTGTGGAAAAAGTTCTTATTTTGAATTGGGAAAAATGCCATTATATAGTCACTTCGGGAATTGTCTTAGGCCATGTGGTGTCTTCTAAGGGAATTGAAGTGGACAAAGCAAAAGTGGAATTAATTTCCCATTTCCCTCCACCAAAAACAGTCAAAGAGGTTCGTTCATTCTTAGGACATGCTGGATTTTATAGGAGGTTCATAAGAAATTTCAGTGCTATATCTAAACCTCTTTGTAACCTCTTAATAAAAGATACTTCCTTTGAATGGACTCAAGAATGTCAAAATGCCTTTGATACACTAATTGGACTTTTAACAACTGCTCCAATTATGCAATCTCCTGATTGGTCATTGCCTTTTGAATTGATGTATGATGCAAGCGACTATGCAGTTGGTGCTGTCTTAGGACAAAGAAAAGAAGGTAAGCCTTATGTGATATACTATGCAAGTAGGACTTTAAATGATGCACAAATGAATTACACAACAACTGAAAAAGAATTACTTGCAGCAGTATTTGCATTGGACAAATTTCGTTCTTATTTAATTGTCTCTCCAACAATTGTTTACACTGACCACGCAGCTGTGAGATATTTAATGTCTAAACAGGATGCAAAACCTAGATTGATACGATGGATCTTATTGCTCCAAGAATTCAACATCACAATAAAGGATAAGAAAGGAGCCGAAAATGTCGTTGCTGATCATCTTTCAAGACTAACGACAGAGACATTAATTGAAACTTCACCTATCACTGATTCCTTTCCTGATGAATTTTTATTTTCTGTTGCTACTGTACCTTGGTTTGCTAACATTGTAAATTTTCTTGCGACAGGGAAAATGCCACCTCATTGGAAAGCTCAAGACAAAAGAAAGTTTTTGACCGAGGTGAAAAATTTTTACTGGGATGATCCATATCTGTTCAAATATTGTCCAAACCAAATAATGAGAAGATGCATACCCGACAATGAGGTAAGTAGTGTCATTAACTTTTGTCATTCTGAAGCAGGTGGAGGACATTTTTCATCTAGAAAAACAGCTGCTAAGATCTTACAATGTGGATTTTATTGGCCCACCTTATTTAAAGATGCACATGCATTTTTGCAAAACATGTGAAAATTGTCAAAAATTGGGATCCATTTCAAAAAGAAACATGATGCCTTTAAATCCCATCCTTGTTGTTGAAATCTTTGACTGTTGGGGTATTGATTTTATGGGACCCTTTCCACCGTCATTTGGTTTTGTGTATATCCTTGTTGCAGTAGACTATGTTTCAAAATGGGTCGAGGCAACTCCATGTCGAAATAATGACCACAAAACAGTTGTCAAATTCTTGAAAGAGAATATCTTGAGTAGATTTGGAATTCCTCGAGCCATTATTAGTGATGGGGGTACGCATTTTTGTAATAAATCATTTAAAACCTTAATGAAGAAATATGGAATAACCCATAAAATTTCTACACCTTATCACCCACAAACAAGTGGACAAGTTGAATTAGCTAATAGGGAGATAAAACAGATCCTAGAAAAAACGGTTAACCCAAATCGTAATGATTGGTCTTTAAGACTTAGTGATGCACTTTGGGCTTACCGAACTGCCTTTAAAACATCATTGGGAATGTCTCCTTATAGACTAGTTTATGGAAAACCTTGTCACTTACCTGTGGAAAATGAGCATAAAGCTTATTGGGCCATTAAAACATTCAACACAAATTTGAATGATGCTTTCAAGTTACGTAAACTCCAACTGAGTGAACTTGAAGAAATCAGGAATGAGGCTTATGAAAATTCTAAAATCTACAAAGAAAAAATGAAGGTTTTTCATGACAAATCCATTTTTAGAAAATCTTTTGAACCTTCACAAAAAGTTCTTTTGTATGATTCAAGATTGCATTTGTTTCCTGGTAAACTTCGGTCTCGTTGGACTGGGCCTTTTATTGTTTAAAATGTTTTCCCTCATGGAGCAGTTGAAATTGAGAACCCAAAGAATGGTAATGTGTTTAAAGTTAATGGACAACGGTTAAAACCATTCTTTGAAAATTTTGACCAAAACGAAGAGTCCATTGCTTTAATTGATCCTTTTTAAGGATTGATTTTCCCGGTCAAGTGGCGATACGGTACTCCGTGGCTTTTAAAGTCGGTTTTTCAGTTCCCTAAAAACTGTTGCTCACCTTGCATCCATTTTCTTCTCTTCTCTCTCATTTTCTTCACATGGATACCATTCTCTCAAAATTGCACAAACATTTTCCCTCTCTTCCTCAAAATGATTTTGCTTAAAATTTATAAAGCTCGTGCAGAAAGACTAAGGTTGTTGATGCGTAAGGGTATTCCTGCTGTTTTAAGATGGTTAATTGAAGCCAAGGTTCGATTTTCCTATGAATTTTCAGATAATCTTGTGTCTCACATGCCAGGTATGGGAAAAAACTCTTATACCAAAAAGCGAAGAGCGAAAAGGTTACAAGTTTGTCCCAGATGTGCAAGATGGACTTGTACCCAGCGTTACCGCTCCTTGGGATATTTGTCTAACAATCGAGAGGATAAACTACAGTTCATCAAGAATGGACTGAGTAAGGAGTCTTTGGATGATATCCGAACAACTCTTGAGACGCATTCTTGTGGACTTGTGTAGCGTGAAATTTTTAATTTGTGGACACAATTCCGAGATGAGCAGGAACGCTATAGTCTTGGGAATCTGACTCAAAATGACCCTGTTTGCCAGTTTATAAGAAAACTGGATGGGAAGCATATCCCCAACTCATATAAGGTGTTTAAGCCGTTTCTGGACGTAAAACCAGAGGAAGATGTGAGCCACAGTCACAACTACCTGTACATATGCATGCGTCCCATCATTTTTGAATTTTAATGCCTTATAGCTGTCATTTTTGAATTTGTATCTTTTGCTTGACTTATGGTGTCTTATTTCATCATCTTTTTTGAATTTCTATGCATTATTGTCATATTTTTCAAAAAGCAACCGAGCTACCTATTTAGATGTCATCATTAGCATACCTTTTTGCACTCCATAATACCACATCTCTTATTCTCTTCCTCACACATAGTTAGAGAGTTGCATAGACAAGGAGGGAACTTCACAACGTCGAATCCAAAGGATATGTGTATTCTGCGGATCTCGACCGGGTAAAAGTGAGGAGTTTGTAGAACTAGCAAACTATCTTGGTAGGCTACTGGCTGAAAGAAAGATTCATGTGGTTTATGGGGGAGGTAGCCTCGGGTTAATGGGTTGCGTATCAACAGCTGCACATGTAGGAGGCAGTCAATTGTTAGGAGTTATTCCTAAAGCTTTGGCTGTAGAAAGCATTGTTGGAAAAACGGTTGGGAAGGAGTTACAGGTCTCCTCTATGCATGAACGCATGGCACATATGCTCATCAATTCATATGCCTTTATTGCTTTACCAGGTGGCTTTGGCACTCTTGAAGAAATTTTTCAAATTGCCTCTTGGGCCCAACTGAATCTCCATAAAAAACCCATAGGTTTGTTGAATGTTAAAATTTCTTTGATCCTTTGATAAGTTTTGTTGATGCAGCTGTGGAACAAAATTTTATCCCTCATTCAGCGAGAAAGATCCTTGTTTCTGCCACTTCTGCTGGTGAGTTACTTGACAAATTACAGGAAGTTGAGTATGAACCTGACCCAGCTAGTACTCAAATTAATTGGGCAGGAGGGCAAAACAAAAAGTGCAAATTGGATCTGAATCTCCGTTTGTAATTCTTTTCTTGTCTTTTATTTTATTCTATTTTTAGCATGTTATTTTATGAGTCTTTCAGGTCATCTCTCTTGAATAACCGAAGCTTCAGGTAATGTCTCCTATACTTTATCTCTCTACATTTAAACATTGAGGACAATGTTTCATTTGGTTGGGGGGGAAGGATAGTAGACATAAGTGTGTCTTGAAATTTTATTTTTTCTTGCAAAAAAAAAGAAAAAAAAAGCGAGTTAGTAATTAGATTCAGAGTGCGGTGTAAGGAGTTCAAATCCTCTTGAGACGCATTCTGGATCAGGAATGGCAGAGTATGGAGGGCTAGTTTGAACTCTTGAAACCCATTCTAACCAATTTGTCGTTTTATTTTGATCTTGTGAACTCATTTTAGCTAACTTGATATTATTTAGTCTTGATTTTTGAATTTTATAACAAGGAGGTCTTATTCATTTCACTTTGAATTATTCAAATCTATAAACTCTCACAACCTTATCATTTAAAAATTGTGTGCTTATGTACTCATTAAGCAAGTATTCATGAACCTTTCTTCACACACACATACATACCTTGATGCATGATTGTGGGTGGCAAAATGAGATATTGTAATATTTGAGTTCTTTTATTTTGTTTAGGATAACAACACAAAGGAAGGGGAAAGTTAAAAAAAAAAAAGTAAAAAAAAAGTGAAAAAAAAGGAAGAGAAAGCAATTGTGGATAAGTTTGGTCTCGTAGCCTCCTTAATTCGAGCAATTAAGCCCGAGGGGTGCCTCAACACCTAATACACTAAGACCAACTTGTTTGGGAGCTATTGGCCTAAAGCTCGCTACATGGATTAAGGAGAAAGCTTAATGGGATTGAACATTGCACTATCCACAAGTTTCTAAGCAAAAATAAAGCATCGGCAACCCGAGCCGTTAAGCTCGTAGGGGTGTCTTAACACCTAATGCCCTAAGGCCAACTGGTCTGGGAGTCATTAGCCTAAGGCTCGCTACATGGGTTAAAGATGCATTCCTTCAAAAAAAAAAAAGAGAAAAAAAATATATATATATATAAAATGAATAAATGCCCCTTACCTAAGGTTGTTAGCCTTAACAAATATTAGAACCGATATGGCTTCTTTCTAATAAGCCCCATAATCATGTGTCGACTGAGCACAAAAAGAAGATTTATTGATATCTTGACTGAAGGGTACGTGAGTCATAAAAAAAAAAAAATCAAAATCAGTTGAGAGTTTGTTTATTTGGATAAAATCAAGGAGAGTGCAATAATGACCACCTTGGATGTAAAATTCTATAAATCACTTCTAAATAATAACGCTTTAATTGCCAGGGACTAGCAATAAGCTGGTTGGGGGGTGTGATGAACACTTAAATATGCATGTTTAATAAGAGTTTAGTTCATAATATTGCATTAATAGTGTTCATTAAATTCCTCAACTTAAGCATATTTGTAGCATTTGCATCTTTGGAATTAATTTCTCTTAATTTTGGTTTTGTTACAGGTTCGGTAAAATGGACATAACTCTCTATTTATAGATCAGAATGGTGCAATTCTTAATGTTTGGAAAGCTGATTTAATTGTCTACAAGATTGCATTTCACAAGCATCATCAAATTCGGGCTCTTAGTGGACCAAAATTGGGCTTGAAGTGAACCCATCTACAGTCTCGGCCCAGTCTGACCAGGCCTCAGTATTTGGATCGTATCTCTCAAAATACGTATCCAAATTGTACAAATCAATATGTTCTAGAAAGCTGAGAGAAATATCTACAACTTTCATGAAGACATGTGATTAAAATTCTCAATATTTCAATGTCAAAAGTGATAGTCAAATTCGGTGCCTAATGATCCCCAATTGTCAAAGATATTTACAACTAATATTTGACAATTATGCCCTTGTAATTTGACAAGTTTGCCCCTAGATGTATCTATAAATAGAGGTGCCTTGTGACCCATAAGGGCATCTTGGCCTTGGCTGGAATATTTTGGCTTTGGCTAGGATCTTGTATTGTGTTTTGTGTGTTTATGTTATTAATGAATTTTCTTTTTCTTACATCTTATTTTCTTTCTATTATAATGTTCTTCTAATTTTTCTTTTGCTAAGGTGAAAGGGTGAAACCCTTGATATGAGAATAATGATTCTCTAACCCTTAATATGTGCTTAATAATCTTAATCTTATAATGTTTATTCAATATGATTTTTATTTAATTTCTTAATCAATCTTGACAC
>SNVD02010558.1:0-45361 GCA_013180625.2 Boswellia sacra
GCGGCGGCGGCCGCTGCGGCGGGGGCGCCGCAGACGCGCCGCAATGGGCACTTGTTGCGCGTGCAATATCCGCGCCGCAGAAGCCACTCGAGGAGGCGGCCGATGATGAGGTGGACGAGGTGGAGCTGATGGCCGAGGAATTCAATTGGCCGCCGACCGACGTCGAGTTCGGCGACGGCGCCTCAAGTGTTTGCTTTGGTTGCGCGCGCGGCACAGCCTCCAGCCAGAGCGCAGGTGAGTCCGGCTCGCTCGTCTTGACGCTCGATTGCTGCGGGGGCGGCGGCGGCGGGCTCGTCGAGTAAGACACCTGGTGGTCGTGATTTATGACCGCCCCATAACTGCCGCCATGGTAGCCATGATGGTGATGGTGATGGTGCTGGTAGGCCGCATACTCGAAACTATGTGCAGAGTATGGCTGCGCCTCGTCGGAGGGGTAGGCGTGCGGGTACGCGTGTGCGTAGTCGGCCGGCGCGGCCGGCACACCGCCCATTTGCTGCTGCTCGGCCGCGTAATGCGGCTGTTGCTGGTGGTGGTGCTGCTGATGGTGGTGCGTGTAGCTGACGCCGCCTGGGCGGTGAGTGGGCGGATGGTGGCTGGTGGCGTGGTACTGGTGGCCGAGCGGCGTGTAGGTGGGCGTGGAGGAGGTGTTGACCAGGCAGGAGTAGGGCGGCAGCGAGCCGTAGTGGTGGTCGGGCGAGTCGTAGCTCTGCAGCTGAGTGTTGCAGACACCTGCACTCTCAGTCGGTCCGGTACTCGACTCACAGGCCGCCTCTGGTGCGCGCCCCTCGGTTGCCGCGGCGGCCGCGGCTGCGGCGGCAGCGGCTGCCTCCTGCAGCTTGAGACTGTTGGGCTTGCGGCCCCGGCGCGGCTTCACCTGTGCCTCGCCGTCGGGCGCACTCGGGGCTGCCGGCTGACGCCTTGCCTTGGTCGTCGGCGTGCTCGCACGCGCCTGGCGCTTGGGTTGCACTGGCTCCGGCGACATCAGGAGCCTCAGCTCGGCCTCATCGCCGGCGCGGGTCGACACAAAGATTGGGGCGCGACGCGGAGCTTCCGCCGCGCCTCCATTGGCGTGGGCCTCGTCGTCCTGGGCGAGCACGCGCTCGAGTTTCTTGATGTACTCGATGGCGCGCTGCAGTGTCTTGACCTTGGAGACGCGCTTGTTGCGGTTCTCGATGGGCACGCGCTTGCGGAGCACGAAGAAGGCCTTGTTCACGGCCTGCACTCGGCGGCGCTCGCGGGCGTTCCGCTTGGCCACCAAGTGGGCCGGCTTCTGGCTGTGCGGAATGTGCTTGTAGCTGGGCTTGGTCTTGGCGCCGCCCGCGGGCGACTGCTTGTCGCCCGCGCTGGTCGTGCTCGTGGTGGTGGACTGATCGTCGCCGGAAGTGCCCCGAGGCTCGGCGAGACTTCCGGGCTTGACCATGGCGGCCGAGTGCTGGCTCGCCGAGGTGGTGACTTGTTGTTGTGGCTGTTGCGCGCGGAGTGGGCCCTCTGCGGCCATGACGCGCACTAATTTGTGCAACGAAATCAGGTCGCTCTGATCGATGGCTCGCTCTGAATATTCACCTGCTCCGGGCGAGTGGACGGATTAGCGGATGTGAGCGATGGTTAGTAATTAGCAGACTGATCTCGAGGATGAGTTCCGAGGCGCGACTTGCGTCGCACTCGCCACGCTGGACCCAAATGAGGCGCCCGAGCGGAGTGGAGCGAAGTCAAGAGATTAGCTGGCGAGCGCGTGGGCGAGTGCGTCCGGCCGGCGCGCTGCTAATTGGCTCAGGCTGATTGTTGTGCGCGCGCGGCCCGCCGCCCGCAAGCCGTCCGCACGCGCCGGCCACGCGCGAGGGCGTCGGCGCGCAAAGATGCAACCGGCGCGGGTGCGGGCGCTAGTCTGAATCCGAGTTCGAGTTTGAATTTGGAGTGGAGAAACAAAGCTCAAGTCGAGCGGCGCCCGCCACGCTCTCAGGTGAGCCTGCACGTACGTGACTCGCGCTGATTGCGCGCCGCCGATCGCCGCACGCTACAGCCTATAAGACGCCGCTCGAGGGGCACCGCCCACGCCATTGTGTGCGGGCCGCGCGGGCGCGCGCGCGCCAATTGCACAATGGCCACGCCGAACGCGGCCACCACCATCTCGAGCCAGACTCACTCAAGGCAGACTCGCGGCGCCGGCGGGCGCAATCCATTTAGGTCCAGGTGCGTTTAATTGATGTGCGCGCGCGGCCGAAGCGAAGTGGACACGCAAACGCGCCCCCGACTCGACTCAACTCGAGTCGGCTCCACTCGGCCGGGCTCAGCCGCAGACAGCTCGACGCGCCCCAGCTCGACGAGCGCCGCCCACGAGATTGCGCCGCCGACGCTCAGGTGAGTCGTCGTCGCCGCCGCCGACGCGCGCGCGCTCGCGGGCGACACTCGAACACGCGCGCGCTTATGATTGAGTGAGGCCGCGACCACGAGCGCCACCGCCGACTTTGGATCGATCGGCGATCCTGAGCAGTGGCGCAAATATCAGCGCGCCCGCAGTTCGCTGCCGCCGCCAAACTTGTGGAGATTTTTTGAGCGGGCGGAGAGGCGCGCGCACTGCGTCCCGTGCTCGCAGTTAGTGCAAGCGAGCGAGCGGCGGAGTGCCGAGAACCGAGCCGCTTGCAAGCTGCCTCATCAAAATTGCCATTCTTTGGTCGGCCCGCTAATGGTCGTGTGCGCCGACGCCGCCGCCGCCGCCGCCGCCCCACCACCACCGCCAACTGGACGCGCACTGGTTGCCCAATCGGCGGCGGCTGCGCTCAGCCGGCGGCCAGCGACGCGAATCGGCTGCAGACGACGCCCTCGTCGAGCTGAACTCAGGCCGTCGGCCTGCAGTCCAAGTACGGCTACAGAGTACAGCTACAGAGCACAGACACTGTGGCTGTACTGACTAGAGTCAGAGTGCGAACGACGTGCAGCCGGCGCCCGGCCACGCGTGCGCCACGCACCAGAACCCAGTGATTGACCATTGGCACGAGGCTGACTCGTGCCACTCCAGCAGCTCGTAAACCCACACACACACACACACACACACACACACACACACACACACACACACACACACACACACACAGACGCATACCCGTCGGCGTCGGTTGAACGTCTGGTGGCGCTGGTAGGCGCATGCGCACTCGCCCGAGCCGTCTGATAAACCGCATGCAAATGCAAATCACGGGGCCGCGTGCAGCGCGCATGCGCAACCGTCGCACGAGGCAATTTATCAGCGACGCTTTGATTCAACAGGCGAGTGTCGCAAATTTATGCACTCTCGCCATTGTGTCTGAGTGGGGCCCCAGGCACGAGGCTCAGTGTGCAACCGAAAGCAGTTGAATTAATTAAGCTGTTGCGGTTCGCGGCGGTGTTACTGCTGTCGCTGTTTTTGTTATCCGCATGGTCGGCGCGAGATCACGCGCGCACAAGTGGAAGATTATTAATCGAGCCGCTTGCGATCACTAATGATCTTTGGCGCGGCGTCTCTCTGTTTAGAGGGATTGCGCAACCGCCGCCGCCGCTGCGACCACAGACCACAATCGATCATGGCGAGAGCGCGCACTTGTTGCGCAAGCGGCAGATTCTCACGCTCGCGCGATTGTGCTCGTTGTGTGTGGCCCTTTTTGAGGCAAATCTTGGCGCTCGTGAATGAGTTGCTTGGAGAGTGCGAAACAGAGAGGCGAGTGTGATGAATGAGTTTTGTGCGTCGCCGAGAAGCCACACAAGTCGATCACGACGGCAATCCGCCCGCAGGCCCTGGGGTTGGTTTTGTTCTCGCGCTACTCGTGTGCAGTGTTTTGAAGGCAACAATCAAATTAGACAGCGACTTTCGGGCCTGCAGACGGCCGCTCGAAAGGCCGCATCTTCTGGCCGACTTATGCGCGCGCGCCCGCCCGACTTTCTTGATTGATGAGCGACGGGCCCAAGTTGACGGGCGGCCGACGTCGAGCCCGATAATTGACTCGTCAGTCTGGCGACTGCACTGTGACGATCGGCGCGCGAGTTGAGATTTGCAATATTGGAGCGCGCGCGTCGCAATTATCTGCACTCAACTCTGAGCTATCAACGTCTTTTCAAGCTGCTCCACTCTTTTCAAATCGATTTGTAGTCAGTCGCAATAGAAAGGGCTGTACGTCGACTCTCTTGGGTCGCCATATAGTTTGAGCGTCCGAGACGACGAACTCGCTCGCTCGCCGGCTCGAGATGATTAACGAGCGGCGCTCAATCTGTGTCAATTAGACGAGCACTGCCCGGCTGTGAAGAGTTTTGTGCGCTCGAGCGAAACGAGGGCGCAAATTGATTCCTCCGCCGATCTCATGAGAACTGGCGCGCTTTTGGCACTGCTTGCAACTCGAGCGAACGCCGAGTTGCGAATGCCTTCAGCGCGAAACAATGGCGACTCGGAAGAGCTGGCCGATCGTCACGACCCGCACCTGTGGTGGGACTGAACAGTCGGCTGGGCGTCTGTTTGTTTGTTCGGCCTCGCGAGCGCTCAATGAAACGACTGAGAGGCTATTTGAAAGGAAACTCGCCGCCGCCGTTTCGTGCGCACTAATTACGCGCCAGTGCAGAGCCGCAGACCCAACAATTGCGGCGCCCCGACGGCGACGACGACGACGACGACGCCAACCACGTCAACAGGCGCAGCTTGTTACATAATAATCATGCGGCCGTCTCAAGGGCGCGCTCGCTCGGCGACTAACGAGCGGCCGCCGACAAGTGCACGCGAGTCGTGCGAGTTGCGTCTGGCGCGCCGGCGGCGGCCATATTTTATTTGCACAAAGGGCGCTGGCGAGGCACAACAAAAACAAACACACGCCATCGATTGGGTGCGCTCGCAATCTCACCTGTCGGCGGCGCTAATTGTCGTGCGTGTGCGATTGTTGTGCCGGATCTTTGAGAGCTCGCGAGTGGCCGCGGCGTCGACAAAGCCTCGCGGCGACAGCGACCAACATTCGACACAACATCTCGACTCGAGGCGGAACTCTTGAGGCAGGTAAGCTGCGGGCGGGCGGGCGGGCGTACGGGCGGGCGGACAGGCAAACGGCTGGCGGCAGCTCGGCGCGCTCTCTGCGATGCTCGCAAATCTCAGCCACGACCAGCGCGACCACAGCGAGCGCAGCTTGGGGTCGACACGCTCAAGTGTCGCCGGCCGATCTCTTTGCAATTGATTCATTTTTCACGCTTTTGTCGCGCACGCTCGCGCTCGCGCTCGCGGTCGTGGCGGAGATTTGGCAGCGCCAGTCTAATGAGAGCGCAAATTGGAGGTCAACGAGTGGCAGTCGGGTGAGCGCTCAACAAGTTTGCCGCGCGTGCAATATGGCGCCGCCGCCGATGCCGCGACCGCCGACTTGGTGGTCGCGCTCTCGCGCGCTCGGCCTCCACGTGCGCCGGAGACGGGCGCGCATGATAGATTCATTATGATAATGCGGGCGCGCGAGTGAGGCCAATGAGTTGTCGCGGCGCGCGAGTATAATTGCGGGCCACACGCGGCGCGCCCGCGACAACAATGACACTCACTCGACTCCGGAGCGCGTGGGTGTGCGCGTGTGTGTCGAATTGGCGGCGCGCTCGCGTCCGCAAACGGGCTCAAGTGGTCGCCAAATCTGCGGCCTACGCCAATAACAACAGCAACAACAGCAACAACAACAACAACAACAGCATCGAGCACAATCTTGGCCGCCGACGGCCAATTAGTGCGCTGGCCGTGCGCGGATTCCTCTCGCGCGCGCACTGGAATTTGCATATAGCTCACGCTGGCATGTAAATCGAGCGCCGATTTGCACTCTTTATCGCACGTTTCCGGCCACGAGCCGCCCGCATCCAGAGGGCGCCCCGAGCGGCACCCAGTCAGCGACTCGGACGAGCGACCTCTCGACATCCGGGCGGTTGGCGAGTGGCGCGGCAAGAGGCGCGAAAATCATTAGACGGGCGCGAGCGCAATTGCGTGATCTTGGGCGTCGGCGGCCTCGATTGACTTGGCACACACTCGGCACCGAATTGCAACTGGCGTGCAATTGTTTTCTGCGCCAATTTGTTCGAGTGCACGCGCACGCGCGACGCCGCCGCCTTTGTGCAGAGCCGCTAATTGACATGCAACGACGACGACCAGGTTACCTGGCGGCGGCGGCGGCGGCGGCGGCGGCGCAAAGGCCAGCCGATTGAGACGTCGAGGTGCGAATCACGACTGCGGCTGCGGTTGAGTAAACATGCGCCCGCTCACTTATTGATTTCGGCCATCTACCTCGCCAGTCGGCCAGCTCATCTCAACCTCTACCTGGTCGCTTTTAGAGAGAGAGAGAGAGAGGGAGACTCAAACACACAGAGAGTCGGGCAGGCCGCGGATATCCAGGTACAGGTAAGCTCGCGAGATCGCAATCGGGTCGGCGGCCAGCTCGCTACTGTGTGCGCCCTTGAGATGGACGTGCGCGATAGTGTGTGTGTGCGCGGCTGTGTGGTGGCAGTCGCGCCGCCGCCGCCGCCGGGGATTCCGGCGGCTCGTTAGCGGCGCATTGTCGTGGTGATCGCCATGCCCAGTGACTGGCGGCCGAGAGGCCAATCGGGCCGGTGGGCGCGTTCTAGAGGTGAGGATGCGGGCAGGCAGCCGGGCGCGATTGTTCGCCGTCTCGTTAGCGCCACACGAACTCGACGTGCGCCTGTCACTCGGGGCGTCGATCGTCGGCGCGCTCGCGGCCGTCATATTCATCGTCGCCGCTGGACTGCTGTTGGTTTAGGCGCTCCAGTTTGCGCGCGGCCGCCGCTCTTTATCTTGCACGAGCGCGAGCAGGGCCGAGATAAAGGGCCACGAGTGCGCCGATGTCATGAGACCTGAAACCGATCGGCGCGTGCAATCTGGCGGGCGATCATTAGCCTTGCGCAGGGACGCCGCCGGGCGCTCGTGCGGCGCAGATAATGATGATAAATTCAACAAGTTGCACGCGCGCGCCCGTCGCGATTGCAGCGCGCAGATAATGACGCGCCTGCTCGCGGGGGCGCCTCGACTGGGCGGCCGGGGCGAGCGCGCGCGTGTCGTATGGTCGGCGTGATTTACTCGCCGCCACCGCCGCCACCGCCGCCACCGCCGCCGCTCACCTGGGCCGTTCACCCCGAGCTGCCGGTCGAGCTTTGTGTCGCTGAGGGCGAGTTCACGGGCTCGTTCTTCTCTGCATTTCGTCCGCACAAAGGAGTGAATGGGCGCGCCAGCGAAAGGAGTGAAAGTCTGTGTGCGAGTTTGTGCGCGACTTTGGCCTCACTGCAAGTCGATTAACGGGCGCCACTCGCGCTCGATAACGAGCAAACGATCGCCGGCCGCGTCGAGCGTGAAAGTGACGCAACAGTTGGCGCCGCCGGCGCCGATCAATCAGAGGCGAACGGCGAGGTTTTGTGCGCTCAGCGGCAAATTTTCTGGCCGATTCCGCAGAAAACCCTCGCCCAGTTGGCGGCCCTCGAACGGATTGGCCCGGCTCAAGTGTGTGTGTTGGCTCATATGCGCGCGCGCGCACGAGCCGCTGAGCGCGCCAAACGAGAGCCATCTGTTGCGCAACGAGCCGCCATTGCGCAACAGATCGCTCTGGGCCTGAGGCGGGCGCTCGGTGTTGGCGCGACTTGCGGCTCCGGTTTGCGAGAGGTTATTGTCGCCGGCCGAGCCTCACAGGACAGAGAGGCGAGTGTTGTGAGCATTGGCCGAGCACGCGCCACTGTGCACTCCTTTGGGCCGCACGCGCTAAACCGCCCGCACGTCGACTGGTTGGCCGCCGACAATCGGCGCGATGCCTTCAATTATGTAACCTCGGCCGGGCTGGTGGCGGCTCGCACGAGCGCGCGCGTGTCGAACGCGCGCCAACTTTTCGCGACCCGGCCATCTGTCGCCTCCACTGGGCCGCCTGTTGCCCTCGCTCGTCGTGCACTTCGAGAGTGCACTCTCTCTCTCTCTCTCTCTCTCTCTCTCTCTTCCTCTGAGAGTGCGCACGCCGATGGATAGCGTGAACGCCACGCGCCCCGCGTCTCGTCGCCCGTTTCCTGTCTTGAGTCGCGCCCAAACAAAGTTTCGGCGAGGCGCGCGTTCAGGTTCACCGCCGGCCCAATTAGTCGGCGCCGCCGGGCCCCACTCGCCGACTCGCTCGATCGCCTCAGGTAGACGCGAATCTTGTTAGCGAGCGCGCGAGTGGCGTTGCGTCACGGGCGCCGCGGCCCATTAGCCGCGCCTCCGGACGGCCGCCTTCTGTTGGCCGGCCGCGGCGACGCTCGCCCCCACACGCGCTCGCACGAACAGCGCGCCGCTCAGTCGGTGGCGCGCACACCTGAGGCCATCTGTTGCGCCACCTCACTTTCGCCCGCCGCCGTCGTGAACGTGGTCGTGGTTTCGGCGACGTTTGGGTTGGGATTGCGTTGGCGTTGGCGTTGGCGTTGGCGTTGGCGTTGGCGTTGGCGTTGGCGTTGGCGTTGCGTCGGAAGAATCGCGTCGGCGGACGCTCATTATGGCCTACTTACGCCCGCGCGGCGCACATCTGCCACACACACCGAGCTGCGGGCACGCGCGGCCTCCAGTTGCAGCGCCCACTCTCGAGGTGGCGCCACGCCAAAGTGTCAACAAGTCGCCGCCGATGCTGACCACGATCAGCGCCACCGGAAGCGAGACGCTCGTTTCCGGCGGTGCTGCGAGCGCGCGACAGGTAAGCGGCAGCGAGCGACCGCAACATCGGCGACGAGAATGACAACAAATCGGCGCCGCTCGAGAGGCACTCGAGCGCATCGAGTTGGCCGCGCACTTCCGGCTGGGCCCGAGTCTTTTCGCGGGCCCGCATCATTTTCGTCGCGCGTCATTTTTTCGACCGCCCGCCCGCCCGCCCGCATAAAGCGCCGCCTCCATTAGAGTTGACACACTCGAGTCGTGTTCGCGTGGGCGAGATGCGCGCGGCGCCACTCTAACGGAACTCGCGCGCACTGACGCCCGGAATCAAAATAATCACCCGGCCGGAAGCTGGCCATTGGCGGCGACGAATTGCTCTTTTGGCGCTGGCGTCGGCGCGACCGGGCGCCCGTGCGTGCGGCCCGGCCGTACGCCCACGAGCGAGTCTGTCGCGTTCACCGCCCCCAGCTCTACGTTTACCTTTACCTGCACTTGACGACGACCACGCCGACGACGAACGCCAAACCCGACCGATGGAATGGAGCGGTGTCGAGTCGAATGGAAGCGAATCGGGTCGTTAATCTGGCGCGAGTTTCGCGTGCGCGATCTCGGGCGCCCGATAAGCGGGCGAGTTCTGGCCCAGAGTCGCGTACACGACGAGCGATCTCTGCGAGGCGCAAATTTCGGGCCCGCCAATTTTGCGATCGCAGAGTTCGCCGCCAGCCACCGGCGACATTTAGCGATCGAGTTGATTGATATTTGCCGCCGCCGCCGTGGGCGATGTGGGCGCGCGATTAACCGGCCGCCGCCGGTGCCATACCGGCGCCAGATCGCCCGCGCCTTCGGGCGAGAATTTTGCGGAGGGCGCGCACTAATCGTATTATTTCGGGCCAAAATTAATCGTCGCCCAGAGCACTTTGACCTCATCGTCGTCGTCGTCGTCGTCGTCGTCGTCGTCGTCGTGGCCGCTGACAGACTTTTTCGTGTTTTGCGACGCCGACTCGCTTACGCAACCCAGTCCAGAGTCGGCCAAATCAATCAGTAGATTAGCGCGAGGTGTCGTGTTCGCACTTCCGGGCGCCCGACGCCAGCCACACGAGCCACACGAGCCGGCGCCAGGTGAGCCGACGGCCGCCAGGTGAGCTGTCGGCGGCCAGCTCGAGGTGCGCGCGAGTGAGAACTGGAGCGGCGCATAAATCAAACTCGAGCGCTGGCCATGAACTCACTCGAGCTCGAGCCGAATCTTCGTCGTTCCTTCCGCTCGCTTGGCTTGAATTTGTCTCATCAGCAGCGCACTTTAATAGACTCGAGCCGGCCATTGTGTCGGGGCGGCGCTGGTGCTCTGAGGCGCCGCGATGAGTATCGAAATAATTGCAAAAAGAGTGCGCCCAGTCGGCGTGCTCTATGGCGGCCAGCTCCGAGCCACACCTTTGGCCTCTCACCTGAGCCCCGAACAGCCGGCCGACGCGAGCCGACTGAAGTCGGCGGGCGCGCCCATCGAGCGGCCAGTGATGCAGAAAGAATCAATCGGCGTCAAGTTGGCACCTCGAGCGCGACGCTGGGGCGCCCATTGTGCGCGCGTCGCGACCAGAGTGTCGCCCGGCAAACTTTACTCTTCATCTCAGCGAGCGTGCGGCCGCGATTGTCGATGATTTAGGTGAGTTTAAATAATGAGAATGGACGCGCGCACCTCGGCGACGCCCCCGCGCGCGCGCGGGCGCCAACCGAGCCGAGCCGCGAACTGAGCGGCCGCGAGTGTGGAAAAACCAACACACGAGCGTGAACTCTGGAGTTGGGCTCTGTGCGGCGCGCCGCTTCAGCCGACAACAGGACCAAAAGGTAAGGCACAGCGAGCGGGCGCCCCGAGCAGAAAAAACCAACATTAACAAATGGGAGAACGAGCGGCCGGCTTGCGGGCAACAAGGTGTCAACATGGGCGCGCTGTGTTCGCGCGTCGCTCGGCTCACCTGAGCGCGTGGGCGTCGGCCGGGCCGATGTTGTGGAGTCGGGCGGCGTGCGCGCTCGCTGGCTGGCTGGCTGGCTGGCTCGCAGCGAGTCTATTAAAAAATCACAGAGCGCCCACTGGGCGCACAATGGAAGGCTCACTCTGACGTACGCGAACAATGCGCACCGGAACGCGAGCGAGTGAGCGGGCCGACTGTAATCAGGAGTGAGGCCGAGCGGCGCCGGAGCAGCGACGATGCGGGCGAAAAATATAATGCGCGCCCGACTCAAATGAGACAAGCCAACTGACAATCATCATCATCAATTTCGCTCGCCGGCTCGCTCGGTCGCGAATTGAATTATATTGCCAATCGGACCAGTTGACCTTTGGCGCAGATTCCGACGCGAGCCTTTGAATGGTCGGCGACGATTCGCTTGCTCGCTCGCCCGCTCGTGCGCATTCTTCGGCGCCGACTTTCATTGTGTGCGTGGGTGCGTGCGCTATGCGGCGCAGGCCCGCATCTCGCGCACGCACTCGCTCAACGGCCGACTCGATCCGGTTCGCGCGTCTACCTGCCGGCGCCGCCGTCGCCGGAAACTTTCACTGGTCGCCAGCGCCGCCCGCTCGCCTGGCGGCCAAAGTTGGCGCCGACCTTGAGCGAGCGGCGCAAATCTTCATTAGGGGGCGCGCGTGTGGCCGGCGCGGATTTGCGTCGCTCGTCGGGCTCGACCGCAAAGAGCGCGCTCACTCCCTCGCGCTCGCGGCGGCGGCGGCGGCGGCGACGGCGTCTTAGCCAAATCCGCGCGACTAATCTCACCTGCGAGCTGCGTGGGGGGCGGCGGGGGCGGCTGAATGGCGCAGCCAAATCCGGGCGGCTGTAATGAGCGCGACGCGGGCGCTTTGTTTCGGGGCGGGCGGACGACCGGCCGGCGAGTTTGGGCCGAGAAAAGTTTGTGGGGCGCGCGGGCAAATTGGAGCGCGCGAGTGTCGGAGTGAAAAGGTTCAAAAACCTTTACCTTTTTGCGGGGCCGCGAATCAATTTGCTGTGGACTTGCGGCGCGCTCTAAGCTGTGCGAGCTGAGCTGAGTTGAGCTGAGCCGAGCCGAGCCGAGCTGTCGAGCTGTCCGGCGCGCCGACACTTCGGAAGCCAGCGCGCAGTGTACACAGGCAGGCGTTTGCGCTGCAATGATGACAATTCGGCCGAGCCCAACTCAACTCAATGGCGCGCAACCGAACTGAATGAGTCACGACGACCACGGCGGCGGCGGCGGCGACGGGCGCGCACGAGACAAAGGCGACTGGCCGAGCGGCCAATTTGTTTCCTGCGCCGCCGGCCACCGACCGCCGCCGACCGCTTGAGCCGGCGGCGGTCGTTAGCCGCGACACAAACTGCGGATTTGGCGACGGCGGCGCAAAAATCATAGCGCGCGCGCGCGACATTCATTTTTTATAGTTTTGACTTGACGCGCGCCGCAATCAAGCTGGAGTGCGGGGGCGAGCGGGCGGGCGGGCGAGCGGGCAAGCGAACGGTCGCTCAGGTGAGGAGATGCGCCGCTGTGTTCAGTGGGCCGCGAACGAGAGCGCACGGGCCCGCATGAAAAGAGCGTCGGAGACTATGAGAGTAGTCGGCGACGCGAGCGAGAGAGGCGTCGCTCGAGCTTGAAAGAGTTTCGCGGGCGCAGTTTTGGCGGCTCGAAAGCGCACTGTCGGCCGCTTTTTGGCGCTTGCACGAGTGCCCAGCGCCGACTTTGGCTCTTCAGCTCTTCAGCTCTTCCGCCCGCTCCGGCGCGGGGGCGGCAAACTTGTTGAATATTCACTCGAGCTGAAACAAACAATCGGCGCCCGTCCGGCCGGCGGACCGCTCGAGGGGCGTGGCGCGCGCCCACGCGATTGTTCGTCGCGAGGGCGCCTCCTCCCAATTGGGCGCCCTCGCGCGCGCGCCTCCAGGCTAATTAGCATGCCGACGACGACGAGTGGGCGCGCGAATATGTAAATGCGGGCGAGTGTGAGAAAAGGTGAGCTGATTGATTGAAATGCAAATGCGCGCAGCTTGCGCTCGTTTCGGTTGTTGTCGTTGTTGCTGTTGCTGTTGTTGTGATCGCGGGCCGAAAATACGGCCAATTTGGAACACTCGAACATGAGCTCGCTCGCTCGCGCTCTCAGACTCGCGACCCCACGCGAGAGATCACGACTTTCGAGGCGCCCGGCGGCGTTGCGCAACTTGTCGGCGCGCGCCTTTGGCTGGGGGCGCGGCGGCGGCGGCGGCGTCGTCGTCGCTGCCGACAAATCAAGTCGCACGCGCGGGCGTAAATCAATCAGGTGCGCGACGTGTGCGTTCGAGGGCGCTAATTTCTCGGGCGCTCGCACGTCGAGTTCGTGACTGGCGCGTCGCTCCGACGCGACGATCGATCAGCGGCCGCGCGCGACTCTGGGCCGGAATCAATCAGTGAGCGAGTGAGCGCAGTTTGGCGGCGAGAGACTCGATCGGCGGGCGGGCACAATGCCAATCAAAAGGCAATTTGGACGCCGGTCAGCTCGACAATCTCCGGCTCACCTCAAGCGCAACCTTTGGCTTGGCAATCGGCGGCCGCCGTCGTCGCCGTCGCCGCCTCGATGGGCCAACCTCGAGCGGCTCTGTACCTGAGAACAGACAACAGCCGCGCGCGAGTTGACAAATTCTTGGCCCGCGATGACGAAACGATCAATCAGAGGCGCGCACGAGCGAGCTAATGTTTGGCCAGCGCCGGCCGGGGACAAGTTAAACATTAGCTCGCGTGTGTCTGTGTGTCTGTGTGTGTGTTCGCCTGTGGAGTTTTCAATTTCGCTGTGTGGGCTCGTGGCGGCCATGGCGATGCGGGCGAATCAACAAGTCGCGCGTTTGCGGTTGCCAGCCGACGAGAGATCTCAATGGCTTCTCGGGCCAGCGAAATGTTATGCAAACACAAACGCAGACGCGCCGCTGGAATTGGCTCACTTGAGGGCGACGGGCGCGCGTCGGCCTTGCTCAGCGCCGTCGCTCGGCTCCGATGCTGGCTCATTGAAGACGCGCTCATTGTGGAGGCGCGCGCGGCGAGAAAGCGAGAGGAAGAGAGACAATATTTGCGCTGGTGGACAGTGTAAACACGCCCACGCTCAGTACTTACCTGCGAGTGAGGTCGGACCCGGCGGTGGAGATTGGCCAAAGTGGAGCGCGCCGCCGATCGGAGGCCAGCCGGCGGCTTGTTTGATCGGGCGCGCGCACGACCGGGGGCGCGCCTCGAGTTGCCACTGGCTTATTGCACTTGATTGCACAGACGCGCGGGTGGCCGCGAACTCCCACCTTCTCAGGTGAGTTCAGGTAGACGGCCGCCCGGATGAGCTGAGTGGGGGGCCGAGCTGCAGACGAGTTCGAGCGCACCCACAGCTGAAAGAGTTTATTGACCGGCGTCGCGTCGGCGATCGATTGATTGGCGGCTCCGCTCAAAGGGGCGCCCGGTGACACCCTTTCAGAGTGGCGGCTCACTTCTCTGCGGCGCGCGACTGTTCCCAGCACTCGACATGCGGGCGGGCGGCCGGCCGGTCGGACGGACTGACGGTCGCTTTCCGGCGCCACCGCAAATGTCTGCCGCCGCCGCCGCGACGAACCGCTCGATCAGCCGAGGGCACGCCGATCGAGTTCAGCGAGCGTTGTTGTGTTTGTGCTCGCGCTCGCGGCGCTCGTGTGGTCGGCAAATGACAATTATCTGCGCGCGCGCCTCTGGTGCTGGGCGCCGGTCGCCAACTGTTGATTCAGTGCTCTCGTGCTGGTCGTTGCTCTTGGCCGAGTGCCGCCGACACAGCCGCTCGGCTTCCGTGCGCTTGTGCTTTGAGTTGGTGCCGCCAAATTATGTCCAATTTCGGCTCTATCATTGGATTCGCCGCCTCGGACGCGATTCGATTCTCGGCGATATCTTCTCAGTCTTCTCGCTCGCCTCTCGGCCTTTGCTCAGCCTCGCCCCCGGCCCACACACAACGGCGCCCACAGCTCTCATTCACTCAAATTTGATTGGCGGCGCCCATCAATCGTTAGCGGCGCGCACTAGCCGACTTTCGTGCGAAGCGAGGGGACCGCCACAACGACAACGACGACGACGACGGACGACAAAGATACGCTTGCGCGGACGAGCGCAATTTGGCCGCTCGCGACCGCCGATGCCACCAAATGAATGTTTGCGCGCTCGTCAAAACTCAACCCGCGGGCGCTGCATTTTCCACCTTCCACGCCGCCCGTCCAAGCTCGTGAACGTGCCCATCCGCGGGCCGTCGCCTCGCCGGAAGCGCTCGGCCCCTCGCGCCTGGCTGAACTCTGGCCGTCCGCAAATCGATGTGCACTGTCCGCTCGGCGCTAATTAACGCTCGCCCGCCTCCACAGGGCCGCAGGCACGCGGCCGACCTGCACTATAGTCGATGAGGGTCGCGTGAACTCTGTGACTCACTCGCTCGCTCGCCCGTACGCTCGCATCCACCTTTCAGACCGGACAAACTCGTCGCGGCGACGCAACAAACACAATGGCGCTCGAGTGGAGTCGAGTCGAGCGGCCGATCGGCACCGACTCGCCAGATCGGCGGCTCGCAAATCCACCTGCGCGCGTCGCTCGTCGCTAATCGAGATCGTGCGCTCGCCCGAGCGCTCATTAACTCGCTCGCTCTCTGGAGTTTCGCCCTCTCGCGCTCGCTAGCTGGCCGACTGTCTGGCCGACTGGCTGGCGCGCAGCTCGTGCTCGCACTTGTTGCGCAAGTTGGCGCCAGTGCGGAGGCTGAGCGGCGCGCGATGATGCAACAGGTCGGAAGTGGCGGCGCGCGTGCGCGTGGCGGTCGCGGGCGAGTGGCCTGAGGGCCGGCCGCCAGGTGGCGCTGGGGTCGCGCCGACGATCGAGTGGCAAGGAAGAGCGAGCCATATTGAGAGGGCTGCGAGTGGGTGTGATTTCAATGCAAAGTGGGGTCACTATTTATTGAGCTGCACGCAAGGCAAAGTCGTCCGTCGTGGTGGTGGTGGTCGTCGTCGAGTGAGAGTGCGACGACGAGCGAGTCGAGAGTCGCCTTCACCTGAGGCGAGTATTTACATGAAGGCAACCTATATGAAGCAGCCCGCTCACTGGCTGTACAAACTGATCTGGTGGTGCTGCTGAGGCTGGCCGAAGGTGAGCTTTGTCGCGACCTGCGCGGGCGCCTGGGGACTCGAGGCCGCGCTCACCTGCGCCTGGTGGTGGTGGTGGTGGTGGTGGTGGTTGTGGTTGTGGTTGTGGTTGTGGTGATGGAGTTGGCTGAGGTGGTGGTTGAGGTGGAGCTGGAAGTGGTTGAGCTGCGACTGGGGCGAGGGCGACGAGTCGGGCGCGCCGGCCGAGTACCAGACGGGCGCCTGTTGGTGTTGGTGTTGTGTTTGCGCTTGCGCTTGTGGTTGCTGCTGCGGAGTGCAGGCGCTGGCGGGGCTGTCGAGCGAGACGGGCGAGAGTTGTTGTTGTTGTTGTTGTTGCTGCACAAACTCCTGTTGCTGGTGGTGGTGGTTGTTGTTGTTGTTGTTGTTGTACCAGTGGTCTAGTTGGTATTGCTGTTGGAGGTGGTGCTGCTGCTGCTCGATGAACGAGCTCTGGTGTTGCTCGATCCAGAGTTGTGTGTGCTCGCTGAGTTGGTGGTGGTGCTGGTGGTCGAGATGCTGGTGGTTGTGGTCAAGGTCGAGGTTGAGGTGCACTCGTGTCTGCGGGTCCGCCCGGAAGTGTTGCTGTGGTGGTTGTGGTTGTTGTGGTTGTTGCTCGGGCGCGGGCTCGAGCTTGACGAACTGCTCGCTGGCCTGCGACTCTTGGAACTGCTGTTGGCTGGAAAACTCGCGCTGCTGGTGGCCAATGAACTGCTGCTGCTGCTGCTGCTGGTGTGCCTCCAGCTGTACCTGTGCCTGTGTCTGGAGCTGGTTCGCCTGGAGGTCGGACACCAGCGAGGCTGACGAGGTGCACGAGTCGGCCTGCTCGCCGCCGATGCTCAACGGACAGCCGTCGAGCTCGTCCAGGGGCGTGTCCTGGGCGCGTGCGATACGAATGGACTTGAAGTCGGGCTCGGCGCTGCGCATCAGCTGCTCGAGCATGCGGATGTGCTGTATGGCCGCGCGCAGGGTCTCCACCTTGGAGAACTTCTTCGCCTTCGAGCCGCCCGTCTGGCTGCCCGCGCTCGAGTGGGCGGCCGCAGCGGCGCGCTGCTGTGCGGCGGGCGACTGCTGCGTCTGCTGGAGCTGCTGCTGCGAGGACAGACTCGAGCCACTTCCGGCCAACAAGTCGGGCGAGTCGCGGTCAGAGTCGAGGGCGCCGGTGGAGCCGAGCAGGTACTCGGCGGGCAGGCGCTCGCGGAGCCGCGCGAAGCCGTCGTTGACCTGGCGGACGCGGTTGCGCTCGCGCTCGTTGCGCCGGGCGACGCTCAGCTGAGGATTGCGCGACTGGCGGGTGCGTCTGATTTTGGTCACGCGCGTCGGCTTCTGCGGGCTGCCGTTGATCTTTTGCTGCTGCTGCTGCTGCTGCTGCTGGAGCTGGAAGTTGATGGCCAGCTCGCCCGTGAGCGCCTGGAACTGGTCGCCGCCGACCTGCGGCTGGCACTTGATGAGTTGAGGCATCTTGGAGTGTGAGTTTGTGTGTCTGTGTGTGTGTCCGTGTCCGTGTGTGTTTCTGTTTGTGTGTCTCCTCCGACTTGTTGGCGAAAACTTTTCTTCACCCGAACACTTCGAGTTCGATTCGCCGACTGACTAAACGAACCGACGCGGCGCCCCAAACTCGCGCCGGGCCCCAGCGAACCGGCGCCGGCGCACGAGCAACAAGTCGGCGCAAATCCGGCACAAAAAAGAGGCCCAGCCCAGGGGCGCATGCGCGACGCGCGAGCAACAGTTGGCCGCCGCTTCCAGCGCCATCTGCGCGCCGCCGCGCGCAACTGGACGCGAGGATTGGATTGCGCCCACTCAGATTGAGCCAGGTGAGCGCCTTTGACGTCATGGTGGCGGTCGTGGTCGTGGCCGGCGTCTTCCTCATCATGCCCGTCATCGTCGTCTCGGGCTCGGCTCGAGTGCTTGTGACATCCAGCTGACAGGGCGCGCACAAGACCGCACGCACAGGAGCCCGGCCGCGGGCTCACTTTGACGGCGCACGTCAACGCGCCTCCTCGACTTGATTCGGCGACGTATGAGTGACGTCACACTGGCGCTGACAATTTCATCACTCGACCTCGCGGCTTGCGGCTCGCGACACGCGCACGAGAGCGCCCGCGTGACGCAATCCCTCGTGCAGGCCTCTGGCTCTTGACCTCGGCGCCCGCATAACGGCCCCCGCGGACCGAAGCCCTCTCGACTCGAGTGCGAGCTCCCCCACACTTCCGGCGCGCAATCCATTGGCGCCAATGAGCAACTCGTGCGCCAGCTGTGCCACGACGGCCACGAGCACGAGTGCGACTCTTTTCTGGAGTCGAGACGAGCTCGAGGTTTTGTGGGCCTCGAGCGGCGGCTGTCATTTCATTTGATCTTCTCCGATTCCCTTGAGTCCAAATTGAATTTATACCTGCGATTTGGCGACTCGCGGCGGCGGCGGCGGCGGCGGCCAGCCGAGCGCAAAAAGCGCAATCCCAGTGGCGCGACCCGAGCGGCCGGCGCTCTCGACGCGCTCTGGTCGCGACTCAAGTGGAAGAAAGATAATAAATCAAAAATATTCACGCAACACACAAGGCGAGCGCGCGAGTCTTACGCGATTGTTATGCAAAACGCGCGCCGACGCCAGGTTTTTGGGGCCGCCTCGCGTGGGTTCACATCGACTCGAGGCGAGGCGAGTGGCACACTCGCGCCCGCCGCACTGGCGCGCCCAAAATCGCGCCCGAAGAGTTGCGTAAATATTTTGTCATTTGACGCAATCGCTTCAATGGGCGCGCCGAGCCGCAGCTCTCTGATCAGAGGCGCCCGATAAGCGCGTCGGCGGGCGTCGTGTCGTTGCGGCCGGCTCGGCGCGGCCCCGGCGCGACCTGGGATCATTAGTGCGCGCGCGGTGTGAACTATGATAACAATCTCGCCGGTCGCGGTCGCAGTTGTCGCACGCGCCCCGCCGCCGGCCGGGTGCCATTTGCTCTGCGGCCGCCGCCTAACGAGCCGCATCGACTTGAGAGCTCGGCCGCGGGCGCACCGAACGGGCGGGCGCCCCACTTCCGCTCGGCTCGGCTCGACTCGGCCCCATCGGGGCGAGCAGCGCCGGCGCGAACACGTCCACGTGCGGGCACGCACGGGCGCGGAATCCTACGCGCGGCCGGCCAGAAGGCGGCAACAGGTAAATGATGATCGATTTGATTTTAAGCGGCCGCCGTGGGGTCCGGCCGGCCGGCCGAGCGCGCCACCGAAAGACCAGAAGTCGGCGGCGCGTGCGGCCAACGCATTGAATGCAATGCAATGGAGTCGCAGTCGAGGCGCCGGCCATTAGCGCGCAATCAGCGGGTGGCTGTCGGCCGGCCGCACGACGGCGGCCGTCTAATTGTCGGCGACGGCCGTCATTTCTGCGCGTCGGCGGCCCCAGAAAGAAATGATATTTGCCCGCTAAATGGGCGACAAATCGGCCGCGCGCTACTGTGTGGAAAACACACACGAACACACAGAATGTCGTCGCTGGTGGACACAAAGCGACGGCCCGAATGAGACAATCGGCGGGGGCGCTAATTCGCCTCGGGCCTCAGGTGAAGTCCGCGCGCCTTTGTTGCGCGCGTCCGAATGATTGATTCTGCGCCGCCGAGCGGGCGCCCAGTCGGCCATTCAGCCGCGCCGACTCATTCATCAGCCGACTCGGCGGCATTGCAGCCAACAAGTTGTGGCGTGCGGCCGCCGCGACTATCTGGCGCGTGACAAGATGGACTCTGTGTCTGCGCGTCGAGACTCCTTGACGTTTTCGTTGCGTCTGTGTTTGCCTTGGGCTCGGGCCGCAATTGAGCCATTGGCATTGCACACGCGCGCGCCGGCAACAAGTATCATGCGGGCACGTGCTCGACTGGACCAACGTCGACCAAGACAGAGCACATAAAAGTTTAACGAAGTGTAAAATAACCTTGGCAGTGGGGCCGACACGGAGGCCGACGCGCGATTCAAACGACAACGACAACGACTACAACAACAACAGCAATCACAACGACCGCAATCACGCCGGCCGCCGACGACTGGCGCCCACTCAGGCGCACTGGCACACTGCAGTCGCCGACTGCGGGCGCCCCCGCAATTTGCGAACACGCGCACGCGTTACGGCGGCCGCAAGCGCGACACGGACGATTTCACAATGGCCGTCGGCCGCTGCGCATTGATGAACGATCCGGGCCGGCTGACGCGAGCACTGGCGCACGGCCGGCGCGAGTGGGCGCCAGGTAAGCGGCGCCGACGGCACACTCGCGTCGCTCGTTAGTGGGCCGCCGCCACGAGCCACTGGCGGCGCAATGTTTTGAATTTAAACATCACATTGTGTCTCGAGTCGGCCGCCGACTCGCTGGCCAGCGAGAGTAACAGTCTTTTAATGGTCGCCAACTAGCGAGCGAGCGAGTCACTGAGTCAGTCGGTCAGTTACATGAGCCACGCGCCCGAGGTGAGCGCAGTCGTTGGCACGGCCGCCAGTCGTTGGCGGCCCAAACAACGCCGACGACAACGCCGACGACCACGACGACCACGACCACGACGCAAAGGCGAATGACCGGCCTGAGATTATCATAAACTGGCGGCGAGAAACAGCACGAGTTCAGTGTCATCTCGCTCGAGCGATCGCTTTTAATTCCTTTTTGATGCGAGCGCGCGCGCCTCCGCCGACGAATCAATTGCGCGCGCGCCATCGGCTAATGCAATTCTTATGCAAAACACAGCTCGCGCCAGCGCACTGGCCCGAGTCAACTTTGTTTTGATTGAATAATTTGCGCGTCGTCGTCGTCGTTGAGGTCGTTCGCATCTCGGCTCACGTCGGCGCCGACGTCGTCCAGCTCAGTGGTCGTGACGGCGCGCGTGACAAACGCCACTTTCGGGGACCCGCTTCACGTGGACTCGCACGACTTCACGCGCCAACGCCGCCAACTCGCCTGGGCCGCCCCGCACGCGCAACCAGATAAGAGCGCGTGCGGACCCGCGCGACTGTCACGCGGAAGTGCGCGCGCCCGCCGCCGACTCGCCGCACAACAATTAACGCACAAATGGCCGCTCATCTTGCTGGCTGATTGCCATATTAACTCGCTGACAGCTACCTGGCGTCGGCCCTAATTTATCGTCGCCGCCCGCGGCCGCAGTGACACGCGGGCCTCGCGGGCGCGCTTGCGCAACTGGCGCACGTCGCCGGGCGCATTTATCATCGGGCCGCATGAAGCTGTTGTGCAACCGACACGCCGAACGGCTGATTGCGATCAAGACGCCATCGTAGGCGCGCGGTGGTCTCCAGCTGGCCGGTGATGCAACGGCCAACCAGAGCCGCGCCGGCGCTAACCTGGGCCAGTCTGCACCCGGGACTTGGCGGCGGCGGCGGCGGCGGACGTGCAGTGAGCCGGCCTTGGACTCGGCTGGCGACAGGTCAGCGCGGCTCTGGTCAGCGCGGCCGCCGCTCAGGTGCGCCCCGGGCGACGCTGATAACTCGATGCGGGCGCGTCGGGCGCGTCGACTCGTCGGCGCGACGCACGACAATTACAATGCGCAAGGCCGGCCGAGAGTCGCGACCACGACAGTCGACGTCTCTATCGAGTGAGTCGAGCGCGCCGTTTCCCACAAACGATCACTTAAAGTGCAATGAATCTTCATCGAGTGCGCGAGTCGCGAGCCCAAATTGGCACCTTACGCGCGACACGAGTTTTAATTTCATTTTAATGACACCGCCGCCCCGACGCTTGCCCGCCTGAACTCGTGGGCGCGGGCCAAATCTTTGTTTGTTTGTGCGCGTGTTTGTGTTCGTGTTTGTGTTTGCGGCGGCGGCGGCGGCGGCGGCGGCGGCGGCGGCGGCGGCGGCGGCGGCGGCGGCGGTGAGCGACTCTCGCTCGGCCTCAAGCCTCGAGTTTGCGGCCTCGAGAGTTGGCGCCAGACTCGTGCTCGCGATTATGCTCACGGCGGCCCAACTCGCCGTTCGAGAGCGGCCCAGTGACCGACTTCCACGCGGGCGCTCGCACGCGCTTGTCATTAGCCGCAGTCGGCCGGCGTCGGGCACGCGTGCGCTCGCCGGCCAACAGCGCGCCAAGAGAGCGAGCGCCCGAGGCGAACGGCGACACCTCGTCCTCGTCGTGGTCGTTTGACTTCAACTGAACGAGTCGAGCGGGCGCAAAGGTGTCGCCGAGTTGTCGTGCGCGAGCGCCAGTTGTCACTCGGCGAGCGGCCGGCGAGCTGAATGCCACCCATCAGGTGGTCTCGGCGGCGATGCTCGAGCGATTTGTCGCATTCCTCGCGCACACAAAGGCGCGCCAACTCGAGTCGAGTGGCTGTCGAGTGAGCGCTCGAGTGCGACTCCGACTCGATCACTCTCAGTGTGGCGGGCTAACAAACGAGTGCCTTAATCTAGTTCGCCGCTTACAATAATTAATAAATCATCTCGGGATTTTGCGCTGCCAAATCGCTTTAATTGTTGTTGTTGCTGTTGCTCTGGGCTCTTCGTTGGGGGCCACTTGACCGGCGCCAAGAACAACAACAACAACGACCACGACGACGACGACGAAGATTCGGAGCACGAGCGCAAAGACGAGCTGAATGGCGGCCACCAAGGAATCATTAATCAAGTTGGCGCGCGGCGGAAGAGGCGACTCGGAAATGGTTATCACTGCGCGCGCTCGAGCTATGCGCTGCAAGAGCTCGAGCGCGGCCCTGCGAGCACACAGACACCCAGACCGCGAGCCGAGCGGCGCCGAACGCCCACCGGCCGAGGGCGCCGCACGAGCACCGGGCACGCCGGCGCACCGGAGACCCCAAAAGAGTTGAGAGGGCGCCGGCGGTAGGCGTGTTCGAGCGTGGCCAATCAGGAGCGGCGGCGGCGGCGGCGGGTTAACAAGCGGAGGCCATGCAAATGTTCGGTGCGGTTCGGAGCTGCGGCGACGGCGGCGGTCGGCGACGTCTCTGTCGCGCTCGAGGCGGCGCAAAAAAGGGAGGGGCCGTGGCGGCGGCGGCGAGCGCGGCGAAGAATCCGATCGCACGCGAGAGTTAATCAAAATTAAGTGGCCCCTCGACGAGCTCGCGCGCGCGCACAAAACAATGGGCAGCCTGTCAATCGGCGCCAATGTAATTGCGCCGCACACTCGCAGCGCCGCAAACCTGATTATCATTCTCGGCCCCAACGCCCACTCGGATCAATTGATTGATTTTAATTTTTAAACGCTCGGCCTCCGAGTTCGCCGGAACCAAAGTCTCGGTCGGCGGCGTTTACTGAGCGCTCGCGTCCGCGACGGCGGCGGCGGCCACGGCCCCGAAGTCGCGCAGTCCTCCAGTTGCCGATGCTAATGAAGCCCGCAATCTTCTCAATCGCCGCGCAGGCGCACACACTGCAGCGACACTTAATTGGCGAGTTTAATCCATTGACGACCCGCCGCTCGGCACCATTAGTCCGCCGAGTCGTCGGCCCCTCTCACTCTGTGGGCCCGTTAGCCCGTTAACGCGCACCAAAGGCTCGCTAACGAGCTTTCGAGTCACGAGCTCATTGTCGGGCCGCATTCGCCTCGCTCGGCTGGCGCCACTCCAAGTGCGAGTGTGTTTATGTCCACGGCTGTGTCGCTTTCTGGTGGGCGCACAGAAATGAGGAAGTTGTCGCAGTCGCAGCGTTGCCATGACGAGCACGCGGCCGCACGCCCCAATCTCAGCCCACCAGATTAGGCTCGCGAGCCTCCGCTCGAGTAGCGCGCGCCGGAAGCGGCGCGTCGATGGCCCGCCGTCGGCGAGCGACAATGGGTCCGACCGCAGGTGTGCCACAGGCACGCGCGCCGGATCAGCGCCTAGGAGGCCCACCGGAAGGCTTAATCAATTATTGGCCAGTGTTGGCCTTGTTAGCAGTGGTTGTTAGCCAATATCTGGGGCTGGCTAGAAAAGGTCGCTCGTTCTGTGTTACAGAACGACACAATGCTGAGCCTACATTGTGCCATGCGAGTTGTCATGGAGACGATTCGCGGCGGCGGCGTCTGAGGAGGCGGCCCAATGGCCTCGCGCGATCGAGCGAGAGCGCGTCCCTTTTACATGGAGTTCGCGCGCCACTGCCTCGCCAACATGTTCACCTGTCTACTCGCCCGACTGGCCGCCAAACAGCCACTCCGCGAGGACGCCCACTCGACGTCGAGCCGCAACGAGACCAAAACACTCCGATCAAAGCATCAGGACCGCCAAGACGACGCTCGCGGCGACACCTCGGCCGTCATGAACACCTCCACTCGACTGGGCCTAGTCAGGTGCGACCACTGTCAGCGCCAGTTCAATCCGCACTCGGCCGCCCGACACATCCCCTGGTGCAAGCGCCAGCAAACCGACCAACGCCGCCACCAGCGCACTCAGGACAAGCTCGAGGCGCTCGAGCGCTACCGCTGGCGCATCAGCTATAAGCCCACAAATTATCCCAACCAGCGGGCGCCCTATCCAGGCGGGCCTAGCATCGCCGACATTCGCAATACTAGAGGTCAGGTGCACTTGGGAGGTGCTCAACCGGCGCGATCCTTCCCTCGCTCGTCAATCAACTCGTCGGTGTCGTCACCATCGGCCAGCTCGAGCGCATCCCTCGTCTCGCTCTCGGGTCCAGTTAACAACGGCACCAAAAGAGCGGCGGTCACTCGGACAGCCGACCAGGCAAGGTCCACTGTTTCCAGCTCAACCTCCAAACTAAAGCGCTCCATTTCGTCTGTTACCCTCACCAAACGACACGGCGGTGCCGGTGCGGCGATTGTCGGCTCGGCCTCGAGCGGCGACTCGCGAACCAGTGGTCGGCGGTCGCCCGAATCAGGAACGACAGGCGGAGACGGCACCCGCCAGGCGCAGGCGACGGCGCCCACAGCCGAGGGCGCCAGCTGGTTCCAGCGCCAGCGGGCGCGCACCAAGTCGACCAGCGACCTCACGGACATGAGCGAGCTCGTCGAGGTTCTGGCCAAGCGCATGGAGGAGATCTACTTCCAGAACAAGCAGTTGCTCGAGAGCTTCCAGCGGGCGCCGGCCAAGCGCGCGGACGATGCCTGTGATAGAGCGCACGAAGACCACGATGACGACGAGTGTAAGCGCGCGCAGGCCGAGCACGAGCTCTGCCACCACTGCCGAACAATCTGCGCCCTCGACTCAAACTATTGCCATCGGTGTGGCTGCAAAATGCGACCCTCGAACCCGACGCCAGTTTAGGAGGCCAATTGGAAGTGGTGGTGGTAGTGGTGATGTTGGTCGCGACCGCGGACATGCGGTGCGTCTAATTACAAATGCGCGCTGCATTGTTCCATGGAGCTGTATCTGTGTGCGAGCGCAGTAAGCCACAGGTGAGCGGCGACCACACAGCTCGGGCCGCCCGCCCGCATACTTCGGCGCAACAAAGCGCACGCAACGAGTGCAACGCACTCGCCCACAGCACTGGTTAACCCCTAATTGCGTATTGCTCCTCGTTAGTGGCCCGGCTGTGCCGTCATTTGTTGAGTCTCCGCGACTGCTGCGGCCCTCGCTGCTGCAGCCAAGACGGCTCTGACTACACTACACATCAATTATGCGCACCCATAGCAATCATGTGATCCGATAAGTATATTGTAAATTGAAAAACACCGAGTCGAGTTGGATGCAACGTGGATTGGCTGTGAGCTGCGATAGGGAAATGACTTGTTATTGCGCCTGTCGAGGTTCAGTCTCACCTGCGAGCCCAAACACCTTCGGGTCGGGCAACGAGCTAGTCTCTTGATTGCTTGCCCGTTGTGAGCGCTTGCTTGGGCGCGTGCGCGTGAGTGAAGGCTCCAAAAGTGGGAGTGGCCCGCGGGCGCTGGCGCAAGTGTGATTGTGATTCTGCTGACTTACTGACACACAAATGCCAATCAACTCGTCACTCGGGCGCGCGCACCTTCGCCGGCACCTTTGGCGCTTGTGTTGACGAGGAGGCGGACGGCCCTCAACGATGGCGGCGTAGACTGAGGCGGCGGCGGCGGTGCCATTGAACTTCAACGGCCGCCTGTGTGCGCCAGAGCCGCACGGGCAAAGGCCGGCGGCCGCCCATTGCCAACTCATTTGATGTGCTCACTCTTGAAGGTGTTAGCGATAGCGGCATTCGCACCATCGACCCGAGAACGTAAGCCAGTCCGATTGTCGGCCGCCGTATAATTAGAACCCCAGGACGGTGTTGGGGAGTGCGAGTGCCTGGGCGCCTGGCGGGTCGACTTGTTGATCACTCGTCGCAGTCAGTCTGCTGCTCAACAGCTACATTCAGAGGCACTGACTAAAGGCAAAGGCAGTGTGCGTTTTTGCGAGTGCCTGTGTGCAGTTTGTGCACATCTGATCCATTTTTCACTTTCACCATTTGAATACGGTAATGAGCACCGCCAGCCTCTGCTCCCCAAACTATCACTGGCCCCGATCGGAAGTGTGCCGGTCGCGTGCAGGCGGCTCGCGTACAAGCACACGCGCAAACACTCAGCAAATCTTTCTGACAGGTGAGGGCGGCCCCGGATTGGTGGCGAAAGTGAGCGCGCGCTACTCCACTTCCTCCAGACTCCCCGCGACTGACCACTCATAAATTCTGCTGGCGCAACGTGGCGACACAGCCGGAAGGCGCAGAGCACGAGATAGGCAATGAAATGGCCATTCTGTCAGCTCTTCCTGTCCAGTTGCTCGGGCTCGGGCTGTTCCGGTCTGTTATAGAGGCGCGTGGCGGGCGGGCGGGCGGCAGTCAGACGAGCATGTGCGCGCGCAACAGCTTATCTGGGCCAATTCTATTTTCGCTCTCTGGAAATCAATTCCATCGTTCACCCGTCAATGCTTCAGAATGCGCAGGTGATGTTCATTTGCGTAAGCCAGTGAGCAATGGCCATGGTCGTATGGACACATCCCGAGTCGACCCATTCAAGCTTGCCTTGCACAACTCGCAGTGACCGACCATCGACGCCCACAGGACGCGCGCGTCCCAGATTGGCCTCCTAAGGAACGGGAGCGCCCACGAGCCACGCGCTACGTTTGTCATAAATTTCATGCATTAATAGAATTTTGAAGAAATCCAATGCGACACACATTAGCGGAGGCGCCGGATTGAGGTCCTGCGCGCCCCCAACACTGAGTGTCCTTGTGCCTCCATTGACGGGCGGAAACGTGGCCATCCGCTCAGCAGTCGCGCGTACGTCTCAATAGCTCTGGTTGGAGATTCAAACTGACCACTGGTCAGCAAAGCGCAGCCGCGCGCTTGGGCACACCACTATAGAGCCCAAGCGGGGCCAGCCGGCCAATAACTCGATTCTACAGTAGCGCATGACTGGCCTGACCGGTGTCGTTCGGTCTGCTGATCTCGGCTGACATGTCCAGTGGCCGGCATGATTTGCGTTCTACCTGACTGGCCTTTTGGTCGGCCTCCTTCTTCGAGAGTCTGCCTGCTCGAGAACAGGAAGACGTCTTCGGCTAGAACAAACGTTGTCGATCGCTCGCTCCTTTTTTCCTTGTCACTGGCCACGCTCTCCTTTAGGCCTCAACTTGTACCGGTGTCCAGTCTGACAGGCGCCCGTGTCCAGCGCTCGCCACGCGCATCGATTTCGGTCCCAGAGAGGGGCCGCACAGTGTTTGTGCCGGCCGACGGCCCATTCACGCGACATTGAACATTGTTTATGTTGATTAAAAAATCATTAATTTGCATTTTGAGTGCGCCTCAACTGGGCCAACTACAAGCGCCCGATACCGGTGGAGCAAATCTTTGAACGTGCCGCATGGAATCGATATCCTACCGGGTCGCACGTAGGGCGCCAAACTTGTTTGTCGCCCGCACCCAAACTGACCACTCGCTTGGCCAACTGTGATACACTATCACAATAGACGACTGTGGCGGGTTTGTCCGTTGCTGGCATGCCTTTGTATAAACAAACCGGCAAAGAGGAGCTAATGTTGCGAGGGAACAAAAACTAGATCACGACGACAGCGCGTCTCCACTCGAGTGGACCTCGCCCATTCTCTGGCCACCGAATGTTTGGACACATCTCGTCGTAGTGGTGGTTGCAGTAGTCACCGTGGGCGCCGACGGTGAGTGGCGAGTGGCCACTCCAAAAGAATATTAATGAATTTTCTGTATGATTCAGTGAACTCGATTCGCCTTTGGTTGGTCCATATCCACTCGGCTTCTTCCTGGCCAAACCAAATGTAACTCGACGATACGTACACCTTTCTTTCTCTCTTCTGGTCGGCTCTACTGTGTGTGTGAATATTGTGGCGCAGCAATGCCAGAGCGATAGCACTTGACTTGCCTGCTCAAGTGTTGGCCCGCTCGGAGGGGTCGCCGGTGGCGCTTGCGGCGGCAGTCACATGCTGAGTGGGACATCATCCAAGAGTCATTTGTAAACTCGATTCCATTGTAGGAAGCTATGGGCGACATTTCCATTGCCCGTTCATATCTGGCTGGTGTCCCGGTGCTGCCTCTGGATCCATTGGGCGAGGGCCCCAGATAGAGACTTCCACAAACGCTGAATGATTTATGCCACTTGGCCCAAGTTGCATATCCTCCGCCGCCCGTGACATATCAATTTGTGAATCTGGTTCATTCACATATTTCTTCCTTGAATAACGAGGGGCGCGTCTCCAGGTAACTTGAGTCCGCTAGAGAACGCTGTTCGCTTTGCTGCATCATTAAGGAGCCGAGATGGTAGCATAAGTCACGTGTCGCATTTGCACTGCAGAGTCAACAAAGATGAGGCTCGTTCGATTTTGGGAGTGCAACCGATGATGAAGGCGCGTCATTTGTAGCGTCACAACTAGTCCCACACAATCTCGTGCACTGTTGTCTCTTTGCTTTTGGTTCGGCACATCAGTACCGAGCGCTGCGCCCAGTCTTTGTCTGGCTCATCAGCCGCACTGGCGCCCACATTCGCAAGAGCCGAGGGCGCGCTCGAGCGTTTCAGGCCCGATTGCAACCAACAAGAGCAACGCGCGCGCCAACTTTGAGCTTCAGATAGGCAGCCCGAATAGTACCGGATTGGCGCGTTAATTTATGGCAGTGTCACCAGAGATTTGTCTTATCGCGGCTAAATATATATCACACCTCGGCGATGGAGCAAAGGAAACGAGCTCGGCCTCTGTCCAGCCCGTCAGCAACTTTGCTGCCCGCGCCGACCTGGCCCCAGACTGACCAATACTATATTTTATTTGACCAATAGAGATGGCGCGCCACCAACGCCACGCCGTCGTGGGCCGGACAAATCCCAGATTATAATTTCACGTGACAGCACAGCGCCGGATTGTGGTGGCGGTCGGACACAACAACAAGTAGCCAATAGTCGTGGGCGCTTCCCGATGACAGTTCCATTGGGAGAACGGACGCGGCGGCTTTGGAGCGCGGCATCAACGTCGGCGAGGATGACCAAAATCAAAAGAAAGATCTGACCCAAATGCAGGACCAATGCCAGCAGCTCTCTAACCAGTTCCGATGGCGGTAGCGGTAGCCAGCTCAGCATCACACAATTATTAGTTAGAGTGTCTCCCAGTCTCATCCAGTCTCGTTGGAATGACGGATACTCGCGCGAGGTGCACTGATGCAGGAGGCAAAGCGAGCGTGAAATGACAAAGATAATCTTTCACACGTCAGCTAGACTTCGCCGGTCAGCTCATAGTTTGACTACACTACAGTAGCAAAATTATGTCGTCCACCGAGAGAAGAAAACAAAACGGCACCCTGATAGACCAACTTTCATTCAAAGAATGGATGCAGAAATACATAACCACCAGTTGACAAGCTTTCAGAACCGTCGGCGTGCGGCATCGACTGAAACTGACACTTTGTTTTGTCCGACCGAAGTTACCATCCAACTGGCCCCCACGATTCCGAAGTGGACTGGCTTTGATTGCGAGAAATCGTAGCGGATATTGCCGCTCACTTGCGACTGACCGATAGTTATTCGTCCTCCCAAGCACTAGTCGCATGACCGATCGCCGCAGAGTTGCCCCACCGACAGTCCGTCCGCATATTACGCATCCGACCCATGACACGTCCATAAGAGGCATCCTGATTCCGACTGTCAAAGCAGCGCCACTGTGATACACATGATTGGCGTTGGCCCGCCAACAATTGCCTCTAACGTTTCTACTACTCCTACCGTTGACCTGGCTCTCAATTGGACCCAAGCGACGGGCTTCCAACAATTGATTCGTCAATGGCACCACTCGGAATTGATTCGCTCATCAAAATATAAAAGTCAACCTGGAGGGGCACATGGGGGAGTCTCCGGTGACAGAAGGAAAAAGTCTGCCGACGGGTGCGAACACGCAAATTTTCCCATACTGCACTCGACACGGACTTGAGTGTGATTGTTTAGAGCCGCAGGACCCGCGACGATCACTGGGGCAATGCGCGAAGGGCGAGAGAACTACTGAGCCCGTGAAAGGGCAATCAACGGATGCTCTTTCTTGTGCGTTCACAGGTACAAGCGTGCATTCAAATGCAAAACAAGCGTGAGGTGAGATCACGCGCCCAACGTGCCTCACGTGTTGCTCAATTGGATTTACGCTTTGAATTCGATTGCTCCACCTTGGCCACCATGGTTCAGTGCATGGTAGCAAAATCATGCATCGGACCTAATTCAATCGAAATCTAAAGAATTGGATTCTCGCGCAGTTCCACATGAGAACTCGCTCAAACGGTACCACGAGGTGACGAAATCATACGAAGGATGACTGCTCGGGCTTACTCCTCAGTCTGTGCCCACTCACGGGTCTGGCACGCCTCCATTGCGAGCGAGGCCGCAGAGCGTTGAGTGAACTGTTTCTCTTTTCGGCCCAAATCTATCCCTAATAACCAGAATCAGAGCGCACTAATAAGATGCAGACTCAAAGGAAAAGCGTCTGGGGGTCACGTTGTATCAACACGCCAACCTGAATAACTAGTAGTGTGTACTCGAAGGACACACAGCAACTCCATGGCCTTCTTTTGGTGGGTAGCTTCCGCACCACTGCCGAGGGGATTAGTCCATTGAGGCGCAAACACACATACAGACTGGAAATTTTCTGCATATACTCGGAATCATCGAATCGTAATTATCACGACCTTTGGGGACCTACGACAGGACCCAGGCAGATATCGCGTTTTGTTGCGCTTTTTCTTGGAGCGCCTTCGAGCGGCCAACCCGAATTCAAAGCAAAATGACCAGTCTACTCGATCGGCGCCGACACTCTCACACACTCTTGGTGGGTATCGCAGTGATGGCGCGGCACCTTGTGAGGTGTGAATATCTGGCCCTAATCATCGGCATCCTTGTTAGCAGCAGACCAGCCGAGCAGCCATACACACACGCACACCAGAGCAAATGCTGACCGACGGCGGACTAATGAGACGCGCTGTGGCACGAGCGTGAATAACCCGGCACACTCACTCACACACAAAATCTATTCGGGCGCTGATTTCGTAATGAATGTTACATAATCACGAGTGCCTCGGTTGTGAGCGGCCGGGCTGTGGGCGAACGAGCCACCGTGCGTGCGTGTGTGTGTGTGTGTCTGTGTGTGAAAGCTGCAGGGCATTAATTATCGCTGCCACCCATGTTCTCATGACGGGCACACGCCTGCACCTTACCTTGGCCGAGACAGCAATGCGCTAACGCTCCGCTTCCACACAGACGAATGCGGAGACCGAGTGGCGCCAAAGAGCGTTGTAATATCTGCGCTTGCGCTTATGAATCTAGAATGGGATTACGTAAGACCATCAAGAAGTCGAGGGGAGGGTGGTGAAAAAGTGGCAAGAAAAGTTCGTGAACGCTCTTGGTTGGTGGCCAGCGTGCATTTTGAGCTCGAGCGCACTCTTGAGCGAGCGAGTGTAACTCTACCGATATACATTATTATTATTATTAACTCCATAATTGGCTAACTGCGCCCGCACGGCAGGCCGCTAGCTCTCTCGCTCGCTTTTGGGTCTGCCTGTCTCTCTCGCACTGATTTGGCTCATGTGGCTGGTGTGCGAGCGCTCGTTAATTGGCGCGGCGGATGACGGCGATGATGGCATCAGTGCGCCAACGCTTCCTCATGGACAGAGACTCAGGTGAGAGCTCACATGCACACGCGAGGACGCGCTCGCCTCCACTGATCACGTTCACATCAACGAGTGCGACGCTGACGGGGTTTGGGAGAAATACGTTTGGCAACTGAGAAGATTTGCGCCATTCGCTGTGCTGGTTATCGAACTGTTGGCCGCGGCAGCGACTGCTGCGGCTACGCTACCGCCGGTGGCGCTCGAGGTGGTTGTGGTTGCGGAAATGGCGGCGCCATTATTGTTGGTGGTGAAGGTGGTGTTGGTGACGGCGGACGGAGATAAGGTGATGCTGGTGCTGTTGGTTTGATATCTGACAGCATCGACTGCTTCGGTGGGCAAGCTCTGGGGCGAGGTGAGCACCTCGGTCTTAGTGCTCAAGTAAGTCAGCGACTCAAGTGCGTCCTTTCTCATGGAGTTTAGGCCACAGTTTTGGTCCAGCCAGTTGTAGATGGTCTTGAATGCCTCCTCGAGGGAGTTGGTTTGCACTGTGCTGTAGTAAGTCTCGAAGAGAGGCTCAATGAGGATACTGAAGATCCAGAACTTCCAATTCTCGAGCGTGCGCCGCCTAATGTAGTTGTTAAGCATTTCGCGCGCCTGCGTCGAGGTTTGGCCGTTAACTGAGGCGCCTGTGGCAGGTAACTGCGCCTGATAGGTTCGTATGGTTTGCTTGAGACTCTCGATCTGTTGCTTGAGGAGCTCCTGTTCGTCGAGTTGCTGTTTCTGGTCTGCGGTGAGCGTAGAAATGTAGGCGGCAGCTTTCTGTAGCATTGAGGCCTTGCTCACCTTGACGTTGACATTCTGGTTGATCGAGGGAAGTATTGATCTGAGAGTTTCGAAGCCATTCTTGATGTTGCAGCGACGCTTCTGTTCGGCATTGATATGACACACGCGGCGCTGTTCAGTGTTGCGGCCGCTGGAGCTGAACGTGCTGCTGTTGCTGCTTAGCGATGACAAGTCGTGGCCTAGATGCACCTGCTCGGCCAGCGAGGGCGCCTGAATGTGGAGCGCCTGTAGACCTGCGGGCGGTTGCGGCTGTTGCGTTTGTTGCTGCTGTTGCTGCTGCTGTTGGTGTAGATGTTGATACAGTGAGTTGTTGGAGCCTAGGCTAAATGGGATCGCTTGGGCTGGGCTACGCTGGTGCATGGCGCCCGGATTGGGTTGGACGGCGCCTTGCATGGTTTGGTTGAGGCCATTTTGCATCAAGTGTTGTTGTTGTTGCTGCTGCTGCTGTTGCTGATGTTGCTGGTGATGTTGGTGTTGATGTTGGTGGTGAAGTTGTTGTTGCGGGTGATTTTGATGTTGGTGGTGGTGATGGTGGAGCGGGTGGGGCTGTAGTTGTGAAAAGGTAGAGAGGGCAACGTTGAGCGGCTGCACATTCTGGAGGTGCTCGGGGGTGGGCGCGGACGCTTGAGTGACAGCCACGGCGGCGGCGGCCATAGCGAGGCCACCTCGCTCGGTCTTGAGCGAGAGCGCCGCCGAGTGCTGGTGGAGGTGATGATGCATTTGATTCTGCTGCTCCGGGTGCTGTTGCTGTTGCTGCTGTTGCAGCGCGCCCGGGTCGTGGGTCTGGGCGAGCGCCAGCTGAGGGGCTTGTTGTTGCGCGTGTTGGTGCACGGGCGTAGTGATGTTGCTGCGAGACATGTGGAGCGCAGGCGGCTGTGGCTGGTGTTGGATCGAGAGGAGGTGCTGGTGCTGAGGCTGATGCTGGGGCAGTTGGTGTTGGGGCTGGAGGTGCTGGAGATGGTGCGTCTGGAGTTGCTGGAAGTTATGGAGTGGCTGCGGTGGTGGGGGCGGTGGTGGCGTGTTGTCGAGCGCTTGTGCCGAGAGCGAACTTGTCAGTTGAGGCGAGAGCTGTTGTTGTTGTTGTTGTTGTTGTTGTTGTTGTTGTTGTTGCTGTTGGATTGTTTGTTGTTGGTGGTGTTGGTGCTGCTGCTGTGGTTGCGGGCTTTCTATCATTCTGTTCATCGACTGGCCTTGTGCCATCGATTGGTGCTGTTGCTGCTGGTGTTGCTGAGGTGTGGGCGGCGGCGGCGGTAGTTGTTGGAGTGCTTGTTGTTGTTGTTGTTGATAGTAGTTGGCCGAGTCGGCGTCTTCGAGAATGGGCACGTCATTGAGTTGGTAGGCTAGGCTCATGTCACACTCATTATCCGGATAGACGCTGTACTCGGGCACGTACATGGACGTGGAGGTGGCCAAATTAGAGGCGCGACTCTCCCAGTCGAATGAGCTCTATGCGCGTGTTCGGTCGATAGCGTTGGCGACGGCGCCGAGGGGATGAGGATGAGACCGATGTCGCCGGTGGCCAAGGACACAATGTGGCGCACAAACAGACGTGCGAACGGACGGACGGACGGACAGACAGGCGGACAAACGGGCGGACAAACGGACAGGACGGCCGGCCACGAGGCGGGCGCGTGATTTCAAGTCGCGGCGGAGTGGTGGCGAGATTAGGGCGAGCGATAGGTGAGGGCGCCGGCGCCGAGCGGCGCGCACCAGATAGGCGAGTGGCGCGGGCGGGCGGGCGGGCGGTGATGTGATCGGTTGGTAGATGAATGAGTGGGCGAGTGAGCGAGTAAGAGAGCAAGAGAGAAAGAGAGAGAGAGAGTGAGTGAGTGTCGAGTGAACAGTGGGGATGCCAGTGAGAGGGCGAGAGCGGCGGCAGCCACAGAGGATCATCAAGAGCAAGTGGCAAGGCGAGCGAGAGTGTGCGCCGCGGACAACAATGGGCGCGCGCAGGGCCGCAGTCAGGCGGCGGCCGTCGGATTTGCGGGCGCACAACGAGGGCGCGTGCATATGAGTGCGAGTGCGCAATCGGCAAGGCGTTTGCGGGCCGGCGGCCGAGTGATATCGGGCAGGCGTCAAAAAATAGCAGACCAGATCGGACGGCGCCGTTTGTGTGTTGTCGCAATGGAACGAGTTTAAGGTTAGCGAGCGGCTCTAGCGGACCGAGAGACACGCGCGCGACTGACGAGCGCGCCCACGCCACTGTGACACTTTTAGCAGTGGGAGATGAAGGTGCAGGTGCAGGTGCAGGAGCAGCACAGTCACTAGGCGCACCTCTTGTGCGAGCATACTTACGGGTCGGAAGCAATGGGGCTGACTCTTTTGCTTTGAGTGGAAAATGCGCCACTTCTTGTACTCGTCCACGATGGCCTTCTCCTTGCGCTTCCAGTACTTGCCCTCGAGCACGATCGTCTCGGACTTTTTGTGCACGTCCGTCTCGGCGGGCGCCGTGAACTGGCAGCCGGGCGGCCGCCGGCCTCGGATGCACTGCAAGAACCAGGCGCGCCAGATCAAATTGTTGAGCCGAATCTTGTACTTCATGCGCAGCTTCAGGCCCTTGAACGACTTCCACTTGGGCGAGGTGAGCTTGCACGAGTAATAGTCTGACATGCACTCCAGCAGCTTCTCTAGCGAGTGGTCGATGGTGACCGCCTGGCCGTGGGGCTGTTGCTGTTGCTGTTGCTGAAACTGCTGCTGCTGCTGGTGCTGCTGCTGCAACTGGAGCTGCTGGTGATTGTAGATGGCCACCTGTTGATCCAGCGCCAGCTGCTGGTGTTTGTGCATGTTCACGGGCGCCTGACTGTCGTCGTCGACGCCTCCGAGCCGGCCGCTCGCCGGGTAGCAGAGCGCGCCCCCAGGCCCGACCACACCGGCGCCGCCCACGCTCGAGATCACCGAGCCGCCGGCCCCGCCCACGCCGGCGCTCAGGTTGGCCGCCGCCGCGAGTGCCGCCGCCGTGGCGCCACTGCCGGTGGCGGCGGCCGCCGCCAGCGAGTAGCGCTCGGTGCCCATGAGCGAGGACAAGGTGGCGTCCATAGGGCCGCTAGTGTGCGGCTCGAGGAGCTGGCGGTTGCGCGGCGCGACCAAGCCCATGGGCTGGTCGCCGATGTCGGCGTCGTCATCGTCGTCGACGCCAACGTCGGCGTCGCTGTTGTCTTCGTTGTTGCTGCCCCGTTAATGGCGCGCCGCCGTCGCTCGTGGCGCTCGCTCGCGGCGCCGGCCTACGATCACTTTGATCTTGCCGTGGCACGCATTCTGGTGGTGGTGGTGGCTGGTGCCGGCTCCGATCTGGCTGCCCTGCGGCGTCGGCTGCCGCTGACTGTTAAAGTGGTGGTGCTGCTGCTGCTGCTGCTGCTGCTGCTGGCGACTGTGTAGCTGGTGGTTGTGGTGTGTGTTTGTGTAATAAGTGAGGTGGTGTTGTTTGTGGTGGCGCTTGACGGGCCGGTCGAGGTCGTTCCAGCTGGTGACCAGCTCGCTGTTCTTGCCCGTGGGACTGTCGATGGCGGACCGATAGGAGATCTCCAGCGACTTGGCGGCGTCCGCCACCGAGTCGGGATTGTTCACGTCCACCTCGACACTCTGGGCGTTGTCGCGCTCGCTCTCGCTGGTGTCGTCGCCCGCATCGTTCTGGTCGTCCTCGTCGTCGTCCAGGTGCGACACCATAAAGTGGCCCGACTGGATCGAGCCCGACACGGCCGGCTTGTGGACCTTGAACATGTTGCCCGTCTGTGTGTGGCTGCGTCCGCTCGTCTTTGTGTGTGTGTGTATGTGTGTTGGTTTATGTGTCAAATAATTATCTACCTGTTGTTTCAATCTAGATTATGTTAATATTATACGCTATGTATATAGAATTGTACGCACTAGGCAGTTGTAATAGTTGTCTTTTAGGACAAACACACAGAGTTTGGTTAGTTATTAGTATAAGTGTGTGTGTGTGTGTGTGTCTGTGTGTGTCTGTGTGTGTGTCGCCCGCGTGAATAGGTTGCATCAGTAACCGCCTGAGGCGAAGTCAATCATGAGTGAGTTGAGCAATTCAATCAATAGGTTGCCGATAATATTCTCACTTGCAACAGTTGCGTTAGGTTTGTTGTTGTTGTTGTTGTTGTTGTTGTTGTTGTTATGGCCGCTGTGAATTTGTGTTTGCTATCCGACGTGACGGTGTTTGCTCGAGCGGCCCTGGAGCTAGCCAACAATAGGGCGCGCGACGCGCACGAGCAAATTCAATATGAGGGCCGCCGGCCACTCTGACTCTTGCTCGCCATGAAATACACACACCGAGTGAGCCGATTAGATAGACGCACACACGGACAGACTCACTAATCACTGGGCGACAATCTAAAGAGGTTGCGTTCTAGAGTATTGCTGCACTGGCGCTCGAGCCGCTCGATGAGTGGGCTTGACGAGGACTAGCATTGCAAGCGAGCGAGAGGGTGGGCCAGCCGAGCGCACGAGCGGCCGAGCGCAGTTGCAGATCCGCTCGCGATCTGGAAGAGTCGCCGTGATTGGCGATCTGGTGGTGGTGTTGCTGCTGGTAGTTCCAGATTGAGTCGCCTATCGAGTCGAGTGACACTGGAGGCGACGAGCGCGCTCGCTGACGGCGACAATTTGATGCGATCAAGCAGGCGATAATCGAGTCGCCGGTGCGACTCGGCGATACGATCAATCCGCGGCCAAGTCTAGACGGTCTCACGTAAGTGTGTCTCACTTTGGTCGTGGAGGATGTGATTGTTGTTATTGTTGTTGTAGTTGCTATTGATGGTGGTGTAGGTGGCCGTTTGTATTTGTGTTTGCGTTGTGTCGTGCTACTCTCGAGCGCTCTAGCCGGTCGAGTTTTGCTCGCTCCCGTACCTTCGAGTGGCTCAGAGAGTGTGAGTTAGTGTGGGCGGGCGCGGAATGCGCCTGTCAGTGCCTTTGTGTGTGTGTGTGTGTGTGTGTGTGTGTGTGTGTGTGTGTGTGTGTGTGTGTGTGTGTCCGTTGCGGACTTGCGGGCCGGTTTGTGTTGGCCCCGCCGACGAGTGGCTCGGTTTCGGGGGCAAATCTGTCAGGTCTGAGGTGTCGCTGCAAGAACACAATGGCACATAGACGGCGGGCGAGAGTGTGTTTGTGAGTGTGACGGCACTGGCGCCGAGTGCGAGCCAGCTTGAGCCCTCGGGCGCCGAGGGGATTGAGAAAGTGAGCCACGGGCGACAATCGGCAGGGCGCAGGCGCGATCGCACACGAGAGCACGCGAGAGTAACAATGAGTCTCAATGACACCGAGCTCGCAAGACAGAGCGCGCGAGGCGGTCGGGCGGCGTACGGGCTGGCGGACGCCAGATAATGAGGCAGAGAGAGAGAGAGAGAGAGGGACGAAATTTCATGTAACTTTTCGCTCGCGCCGCCGACTAGATATCTCTCCATTCAACAGGCGGGCGACTGAGCTAAAGCGAGCCAGAGAGCGAGCGACACGACTCTGCGCCCGATATCAGGCTCGCTCACTTTTCCTTCAGCAGCGACGCGCAAATAGGCGCACAAATTGCTGCTCGCGCAACTCTTCGCCTGCGACGTCGTCGTCGTAGTCGTCGTCGTCGTCGTCGTCGTAGAGCTGCCGGCGCTTTCATCTGCTCACTTTTGAGCCTCCACTTGGTCGTCGGCGCGGCTTCTCTTAAGCGCAAGACTCGTCGAGCCGAGCGCACTTGCTCGCAGGCGAGAGAGGATCGCACTCTTGGGGAGCCGCCGGGCCGGGCGCGAGCCTCGCCGAGCTTGCGCGCACTTGTTGTCGCTGAGCTGCGCTATCGGCGAGGCTCGCGCGATCGTGCGCAAGCCAGAGGTTCGCGCGCAGCCGACGAACGCGACTAGTCGTCATCGTCGTCATCGTGGCGGTCGTCGTGGCCGTCGACGAGGCTCATCGTCGAGCTTGTTGTTGACTTTCGGCTCGTCGTGGCGTTGGTTGTGCGAGCTCAACGTGCCGTCGTCGTCGTCGTCGTCGTCGCGTCGTCGCCCTCCCCGCCGCCGCCGCCGCCGCCCCCGGCCGCCGCCGCCAGCCGCCGCCGCCGCCGCGCCGCCACGATTTGAGAAGGCCACGCGAAGGCACGCACACGAGCGCGCACATGGACACGCGCAGTTTGCGTAAACAAACGCGCCGCTAGAGGCGGAGCGCGCGCGCAAGCTCGCCCGACGTGGCGCGGCCGACCTGATTGGCGCCACCGTCACGGCTCACGCGCCACCATCGCCGAGCGCAAACTCATACGCCACTCCCGCGCGCTTGTGTAACATTGCGCAATAACAACACCAACTTGTCAGCTTCGACGGTGGGGCGCGCGCTCGCGCGCCGACGATAGGTCGCCATGAGCGGCGGCGGCGGCGGTGGCGCACAGGCCGCCGACGATGCGCTCGCTGTGCCGCGCAAATTGGGCTAGGGGCGGCTGGCGGCGGCGACGGCCCCCCTCGCCCAATCCCTCGGCCTCGACAATGGCCGGGCGAATTGCCGAGCGCAGCGCGCGCGCCGGGACCCCCGACGCGCGAGATAACATTCGCGTTTATCTCGGCCGCCACTCTCAAGTGCGCCCGTCTTGATAGACGCTGTCATGTGGCTGGCGACGCCGACGAGGACGAGAATAAAAATAGGGGCCTCGCGCCTATCGGTGGCGCCAATCACTCGGCGAGCGCGCAAACTGTCGCCGCGGCCAGACAACGAGATCGCTCGAGCGACTGCGACACGCGCGCTGGGCCGGCTGGCTCTCACCTGTTCCACATCAGCACCCGCCTCACCTATTCGAGGCTCGCGCACACGCGCCGGGCTCACACGCGCGCCTGAGAGCGCCGGCTCGACGAGTGAGTGAGTGAGTGAGAGAGTGAGTGAGTGGGTGTTTGTGTCTGTCTGTATGTGTGTTTAGGCATCCAGCGCATCGGCCACGAGCTCGCTGACTGGCCGGTGGCGCGTCCGGCCCGATGCGCAAAGGCTGCATCTCGTGTGCACTCGGCGGCCTGAATGCAACAAACCCTAAAAATACATCACCCAGGTAGAGGTGCGGGCCCGAATGTGTTGACGCGCCGACAGCGACGTCAGCGCACATTTGCCGCTCGCTCGCTCGCCACGCGAGCGTCGAGTGTCTTCGAGACAGAATCTCGGCCGGCCAGGCAGCGCCGGTGGTTCTGACGTGAGCCCGGACGCTGTTGTTAGGATCGGCACTCACAATGCATTACGTAACGCTCGAGCCATGGGCGCGGGCTGCATTAATTTGGCCTGGGCGCGTGTGTCTGCGGGCCTGTGGACGGGGTCGTGCGTAGTTTTGGCGGTTGTCGTCGGCGAGCGATTTGTGGATTAGCGAGCAAGTAGAAGGGTGACGATAGTGGTAGTCATCGGTGATCATGACAGCGTGATGATCACACCAATCGGCCCATGAGTCGCGAGCTCACCCGACGAAAGTCCGCTCTTGTCGACAGCCGTCGACTGCTCTTCGAACAGTCGCCTCGCTCACATTCCTCGCCGGCCGTCGGTCTGTCCTAAACGGGTCCATGTCGGGCTCGGTCGAGATGTTGTGTGAGCTGGCCACACTCGGACGGATCTCTGCAGACTCACCTGCCGAGTTCCTCGGGCGTCATCTGGCGGCCAACTGGCCACTCGCGAGCCATGGCGAGCAGCCCAGCTGACGCAAGCGCCGCCTTGGCGCGCACGCGCCCGACGGGCCCAAACTTCGCGGCACAAGCGTTGCGCAACGGCGCACAGAATTGACCGCCTGCACAGCGAATCTGCGCCGCCTGCGGCGATCCGCGGGCGGCGACGGCGCGACAGACGAGGCGCGTGGCCGTCGCATAACGCACGTCGCCCGGCCGTCGAGTCGAGTGAGGAGAAGAACTTAAACTAACTCCACAATCGGCTAGCCGGGGGCATAATGTGAGTGAGTGTTGACAGCCAGGAAGGAGCTACGAGCGCGGACCCAACGAGAGTGGGCGGGGCGGCGCGCGCCTCTGTGGGGGCGGCGCGCGGGCACTGCAGCGCGCGCGCTCCGAGCAAGGGCCATATTCAGACTGGCACGAGACGCTTGTGGTGAGCAAGGCATTCGTGTGCCTACGGCCTCGGGCTCGAGCGTAAGCCAAACACATGAGCACGAAGAATAACTCGTAACTCGTTGGTATTGTCAACACGGCCAATCCAAGGCACTGTTCCACTAGATCTGTCTCAAGCCAACGAGAGTATTCAATGCTCACTCTTTCTCTCTCTCATTGATCCAAACACAAGAGTCGATGACTCGATGAGCATCAATTGGACTAAAATATTTTAACATTATTATAATACTTCGATCCAAACAATAGACACAAAGCATTAATCACCTCCATTCTATGCGCCCCTTCATCGTGGTCTAACCTAGGTAACCTCTCTCACCTTCCTCTCAGCCAAATATCAAGTCAACCGATAATAGCTCATCTCACTCGCATCGAATACATCCACCAAATCAGCGTGAATTATTAAAAAATTCTATTAGTCGGGTATTTACCTTTTCTATTCTACAAAACTCGTCACCATGGACCTTGACTCCGAGGCTCTCCAGTTACAGATAGAAAATCTCACCTACCAGGCCAACATGGAGCGATGGCAATCCTCTAGATCCATCAAAGCCATCAAAGACTTCATCGAACAAAACGAACCCAATGATCCTCTCATACATCCACCTGACAAGAAGAACAACCCCTGGATAGATAGGAGCAAATGCATTGTATTTTGAAAAAACTCTATCCTCGACTCAATCTCTATCTAATTGTACAGAAGAATATACAAACACACTCAGAATTAATCACAGACTCCTATACACACGGCCGGACCTACACAACACAACGCGACACCACCATCTGTAGATGTCTAAATTCGTATATATACAGACAGAGCAATCTCATTTTATTCACCGACCGAGCAAACCTATTCAAATCACTTGTATCATTGAGAACAGTGGCCAACAACCCAAGCTAACCAAACCCATTTAAGGGCGATGGTAGGAAGAACACCGTCGGAGAAGCGACATCTAACAATAAAAATCATGAAAAATCTACGATAAACACAAGTCTCATATATTGGACAACAATCTTCACATGACGGATATTCTGAGCCTCTTGAGCTTCCTAGCTATTACTTTGACAAAGTCGCTGGTTGAAAATGCCAGCTTGTTGAAGAATGCATCGTTAAGCACAACTTGAGATTCGTTCTTGAAAGGCTCCAACTCTCTTGTAGACTTGGTCTTGTAATTTGGATCAAGGTATAGATTCATGTGGCACCATATGAGATAGAGACAGTTCTCCATGACGGTTTCTTTGAATCTGTCAGTTTGTTGCTGATTCTGGTTGTGTAAATCGGTCATTATTGATACCAATGTACCCAAGCTAGGCTGCGATAAGAGAACTGGCGTTGATGCAGCATTCCAAGATGCGGCAAATAGCGGCGTAGCCCGGTACTGTTCTGATCGCAGTAATTTTACACAACCAGTCAATAGGTTGACGAGTATCTTGATTTGATTTTCTTCCAAATTGTTGGTAAAATGCTGTATGGAGTTTACAAAGTCGTGCCTTAGTCTCATGTCTGCTTCAAGGATAATTTGACTCTGCAGGGATGTGGTGACAAGCAGAGTCTCAAGGCCATCAGGTCTATTTTTCAACAACGGAACATTACGAAGAATCTCAGTGTGCAATAGCGGTTTAACTCTGAGTAGGTTCCGGTTATTAACTTTCAAGCTTGTGCTCAAAGTGGACATGAGAGTTAAAACACCAGTATATAACTTCTGAAAGAACGTGTTTTCATCAAGTAACATGAGATACGAGTCGATGCATCTGAGGGATCCTAGCACTTCCATGATATTGAGGTGAACGAGCGCTTTGGCTCCTTGAATAGTGGTGGCGATCTTAATGAATAGAGTGATCTTTGATTCAAATGAGTAGAAAGCCTTTGTGATTACTTCACCTTTTGTCGCCACAATATCGAGGTCATCTTTGGTTAGGCTGTCTACAAGATGACGGAGTGATCCATCTTTGGAGGCTTCGCTGACCCAAGATAGATCTGTTTGGGTGAGTATCGTCAGGGCTAATACTTTCACAACTTCGGGTCCGACGAGAGCATCCTTATAGATTTTAGCCAATAAGGAACTGTTGAATCTGAGATCGCTAGAGACCGTTTCGGGCAGGGCTTTTGAAGCGTTAAGGAATGCTGCATATAGGTTGACACGAGCACGTTTATGGTGACCGCATGAAAGAGAGTTGGCATTTTCCAACATATTTTGTATGGATTTTGCTGTAGACAAAAAGTTGGTGATGGTCGTGGGTTTCGACCCAATCTGACGCAATAAGTATGTTGACATCAAGATGGTTGAAGATAGATGACTTGAGAGGTTTGACATGTAGTTTGGAATGTTCGTTTTTGCTATGAGTTCGTGTGTTATCTCGAATAAGATTCTGACAGCCAAATCATTCTCGAAGCAGTCCAACGCGTTAACTGATATGACTGTCTCGACAAGCTCAGACCAAGCTTCAAAGTAGTCGTATTTCGTGATCTGCATCCGATATGAGTAGTTCAGATTACTCGCAAAGTCAAGGATTTCTGTTATCTCGTCTTTTATGAGGTTCTTCTGAGCAGATCCTAGGTGTATATTGATAACTTTCACTTCACTGGTGAGCTTGCGATGTAAGTCCTTGAGATCGATGATAGCTCTGCCATCTGCACGTTCAGCTATCACTTTCCAGAGTTCATCATTGTCGAAGCATTCCCAGTTGGGCATTGGTGGATGACTATGGCCACAGATGAAATTAGGTAAGAGCTCCAAGAGTTTGCGTGGTTTCTCGTTGAACAACAAATTCAGATGATTGGTTGCTATTGATTTCATATTACGTTCACAGCTCAGTTTGATTTCGATAGGCAAGATCCTGAGGAACCATATAATCTCATCAATCCTTGATTCGACTGCTACAACTATAGTGTCTGTGCTGAATTGTTTGAATAAATTCTTGAGGTACTTGGAGAGGAAATCGTAGCTTGATCTAAGAAATCGCAAAGTTAGATCACAAGTTCGAACATCAGAACATAGTTTGTAGATGATTTCTAAGCCAAAAGTCCTCTCCTCTTTGAGATCCGGGTGTGAGAATGCTTCGGTGTCATTAAAAAAGTTGATTATTGCATGGAGACAATCGAATACTTTGCCTGTGGAACCTGGCTCCCTCAAGGTTGTCATCTTGCTGTCAAAACCAAGTAGCTCGTGCGCGATATTATATGATGAATTTCCGGCACATAGTCTATGATCGAGACAAGTGGAGATAAACTTTAGTGCTGCAACTCTAACCTGTTTTGAGTCCGAGAGAAGGCAGTTGACAAATAATGTCACAAGATTGTCACCATGAACTAGGGGTGAATTTGAAGAGCTCAGATGGATTGATACCTGTTGAGCAATAGTATGCTGATCACTGACTACCTTCTGAAGAAGCTTTAGGGCTTGCAATGATGTCTTGTCTGATGTTACGGCTGGTATGCGTATAAGTGTTGCTAGTCTATCGACTGACCCAGTCCTGGAGTTGACACCGTTGAGAAGTGTATCAAGACGAACATTGACAGCAGTCAGATAACCTGGTATGTTCTTTATGAGTTCCATAAAATCCTCCTGCTTTTCAGCAACACAATTCAGAAGGCTGAGAGCACTGGCTACATAATCATCCAAGATCTCGTTAGGCTGATATGATGTTTCGGTATTGGTCTGGTTGTTGGACGAGGTATTGTTATTTGAGGTTGCCGATATTAGATCATTCTCTAGATGATTAACTGCATCTTCAATATTTAACATAATACATTTAAATATTTCACTGTCTTGTAGGATCTGTGATAGAAGATTGAATGAGCAACGTTGAGTGTTACCGTCTTCGGCCGGATCGTATCTAGACATGAATATCTGATATGTATTAATGCAACGCGTTAGTATTGTCCACTTCTCATCAAACTTGTTGAATTGCCTAGAATTTACACCTAAGAATATAATGTTGGTGACTAGGTTGATTGAGGTTTCTAAGGACACGCTTTGCTGCAGCTGAGGAGATTGAAGCATGCAATATTGGGCGATATGTTCAAATATATTATTGATCATGTTGAGGAAGCTGATCGTGATGCTGTATTCCTGAGCTCTGGGCTCGAGATCACCGAGGTCGGCAACAATCCCACTGTTGAAGCTGGTCAAGTTTGTTGTTGGAATACCGCTCTTGTTAATGGACGGCAACAGAAGCTCCAGTTTATCCCAAAGGGCTAAGGCGGTTGATGGTGCTGTTTTAGCAAAAGCAGCACAGCAGTCAATGAGAGCGACTTTGAAATCTTTAGGAAGTGGAGCAGCAACCAACCCTAGCAGATCCGGTGCAACATTATCTCCGAGCATATTGTTCGGACTCCAATAATTTACAACATTGTTCTTGAGGTAGCTGACTGCGGCGAGGCGAACGCCCATCTCAAGTTTTGAATTAACTATGATCTCATTAAGCTTGGGTGTAAAACCAATAATCCTTTGTATTTGCTCGAGACTTCTCTCGGCCGGTTCTCGAATTTTGGCATCTTCGTTTGTCGTTTGCTTCAGCAGATCGATCATACGTTCGATGTCCATCTTGCAGAGTATGCTGAATTAATAACTAGGGTTCAAGAAAACTTGATTGAGGTTACCCTCACTGATAATTCAAATTGTAAACACAAGATGATAGTTAAACGATAAATGAACAAAAACTCTGGATGGGCAACAGCGACGCGTGGAGCAAAGACCTCGTGCTCCCCAACGCGCGCATTCTGCGTCTGCTCGGCCCTCTCATTAGAGATTGTCAAGCAGATAGGTCTTTGATGCAGACAGGATCTCGAGTC